>JAHFWL010000060.1:0-92147 GCA_021292165.1 Shinisaurus crocodilurus
GATGTTCTATAGGAAAGGCATGTGATAAGCAGGCATTTTATAAATATGTCTCCTATATTTTCATTGACAACCAGGGGAGAATGGATAGAGAGTGATTCCTGTAAAGATCCACCAACTGGGAACCTGTTGGACTTAAGCTGTGTTTCCCATTTACCTCCTCAACACCAAGTTGCTAGAGTAACTTCAACTATCAGTATTTCTAGCGAATTAGACAGTGCTGCCAAGGTGCATACAATTAATAATATAACAGACCTTTCCGAGGTCCTTTGGCCAGAGGAACTATTGCTGATTGAAAGCTTTGGTGCTTTACCAAAACAGGAACAACTTGTGAACATTCAGAGAATTAAGTCGCTGAAGGATCTACTAATCAAAATGTGTCCACAGGAATTAGGATCTCCTCTGTTTCCTGAAGAAGCCACTACAAAGGTGAAAAGAGCAGCTAGTGAGCTGAGTGTGCCTCCAGCTTCTGTATTGAGTATCTCCAACCCTAAGGGAGGATTGGCACTTAGCCCAAAGATTCTGAAAACAAAACTACTAAAATTCCTCCCTTAGGCTCTGAAAGGTGTCTGCTCAATCTCTCTAGATCAACTCCTCACAAGTGACTCAAAACCAATCTGACACAGAATTATCCAAAATTCCCCTTGATATATATGAGCCTATGAGAGCCAGCCTTATAGACTGGACCACCATGAGGCAATTGGATCCTCACGAGATTGGCTCACAAGTAATGATTGATCATCCCAGTTTAGGTTAAAAATTTACCAAATCCACCGAAGCACTCAACCAATCCCTGTGTGTTTGATATCGAGAGGGGTAGGTTTGATATAATTGAAGAACTGGATTGACCAAGTGTGTGTGTGTGGTGGGGGGGGGTTGGCTCTCAGCTAAAAATTATATCCTGGAATATTGCTGGGTGGAATGTTAAAAGCAATGATCCAGATCTTCTGGCTTATTTAAGTGGTTTTGATAATTCTGTGTCAGAGACTTGGTGTAGTGACCATATCTGTTTAAATGGGTATACGCCCTTTTGTCTTCCGCACTCCCCAAGGGAGGTAAGGGTAGGGCAAGTCATGGACTGTGTGTTACTCCCCAAGGGAGGTAAGGGTAGGGCAAGTCATGGACTGTGTGTTTTGGTTTCATTGTCTATAGATGCCAAGTTGATAGCACAACCAAATTGTGATTCTTTTGCATCGGCCTTGGTTTTGGAGCTGAGGGCTTCTAATCTGTCTTACTATGTTTAACATCTACTTGCTCCCTCTGAAAGAAAAGAGGAGGTGACATTAAACATGGCTTAAAGTTGAATGTTACTACCTAGAATTAACATGCCCATCCATCATAGCAGGTGATTTTAATGCAGGACTGGAACATACCTGGTGGACGGTCCTAATTATGATAATTACTTGCCAGGAAGCAGGGAGCAACGTAGGGGTGGCTTATATCTTATATCAACCCCTTGGGGAGCGGTCTTCTTCATTGTGTTTTAATAATGATTTGTTCATTCTTAATGGCTCCAGTCCAAATGATAAGTGGGGGTGAATACACATTTGTTTCCTCTAGAGGATCGGAGTGTGGTGGATTATATTTTAGTCTCTAAAAATATACGGACTATGGGTTGTACTTCAAAGTAGCAGAGCGTTCCAATAGTGACCACATGCCTCTGGACCGTGTCTTGATGGTTCCAGGGACTATTAAGACAAAGGCCTATCATATTCCATTCTCTAGCACAGTTATCTGTGTAAATTCCAAAAAGATCAAATGGTCTAAAGAAACTGGGCATGCCTTTAATAGATTTATTCGCTCCCCCAGCCTTGTAAATATTATCAATCAGATTAATGTTGATATTTCCCCCGATGTGGGCCTAAGTGCTTATGAGAATGCCATGAAGGATTTATATCTTTCCATCCATGTGGTTGATAGATTCCCCCCCCAAACTGGGGCAATCATAAAAAAAATGGTATGATCAGGAGAGTGATAATCTCAGGAGACAAATTCAGTCTGTCTATTGTAGTTATAGACCAAACAACGAGCACCAACTACCATATTCATACTGTGCATTGAGGAAGGACGATAAAAAGCTTTTACAGCATAAAAAAAGTGAAGCAATCAGGGAGTCGTGGCAAATGCTGATTGTAGCATCAGCCACATGAAACTGTAAAACCTTCTGGCAGCTAGTGTCGGGAGCATTAGGAAATAGCAATAGGGGCCCTGTATGCCATATCGCAGCCAACATTTGGGAAGAATATTTTCAAGTACTCTTTAATGACACCAGTACATCAAATTTCCCCCGTTTGCCTCCTGACACCCCGCAATAGCATAATGTTGATCCCAACATCACAGAGGAACTAATAGCCCAATTCAGGAAAGGAAAGGCCCCCGGCCCAGATGATATTCCCCCAGAGCTGCTGTTATCAAATATATGTAAGCTGGTGGACCCCACTGTTGACCTCATTGTTCACCTTAATTAACAGGACAGTCCCAGGCATAATTCCGGCAATTTCGTTGAAGGCCTTATTATCCCAATATATAAGAAAGGCCCTAAGACGATCCTCATAATTACCCGCCCCATCAGTCTGCTTTCGGTTGTTGGGAAGATCTATGCCAGCATTTAGGTGTTAAATTAAGGGAATGGATCAATAACAACAACATTCTGGGGGAAGAGCAGATCGGCTTCAAAGCTGGCTGCTCGACATTAGACCACTGTCTGGTATTGTCACATTTGGCATGTAAATACTCGGGGCCAAAAAGGTGGCAAACTCTTTACTGCCTTTATCAATTTAAAAATCAGTGTTTGATTTTATTTCATGTGAACATCTCTGGAACAAATTAGCGCAGCACTCAATTGACAGAAGGCTTCTTTTTAAAATTTATTTTAACACAACAGCTCAGGTCCGATGTAGCAATCATGGTCATTTCACTAATGAGATTGCTTCTACCCAGGGTGTAAGACAAGGATGTGTCCTTGCCCCTATCTTATTCAATTTCTATCTGGCAGACCTTCCCTCTGTCAGCAGGAGGAGGAAAATAAATTACCTCCAACGCAGCAGGTCTGAAAGCAGAGGGTAGCAATGAGTGATTTTATATATACAGTTTTATTGTAGAGTAACAGAGTATAGATATTGCAATCTCCCTGTACAAAGGGAGCTTACCATACAGTAGTAGTAGCAGTTGTTTCTTATCCAAGGCACAGCAACACACAGTAGGAGGCCTGCAGCAACAGAGTAGCTACTGCAGCAACCCAGAGCACAGCTCAGCTGTCTTAAGTAGCAGCTAAATGGTGCCTCATCCTGTTCACAGGTGCAGGCACTTACATGCCTTCGCTGTGAGTCAAAACTTACGTTGTGATGTTACACGAAATACCAACACCCTCCACGTTGGCATCAATTCCGTCTCATCCACCTAAAATTGCCCATACAATTTTGTTTTATTCTTTATGCAGACGATGCAGTATTGATCTCTCAGACCCGATTGGGTCTGAAGAGATTACTGAAGGGCTTCACGGAGTATTGTAAAAACAATCATTTAATAATCAATTTTATAAAAACTAAAATATTGGTCTTCTCAAAGCGGAATACCAATTTTTTATGGCATGTGGAGTCCCAGAAAATTGAACAAGTTGACTCATATAAATATTTGGGTATATGGTTTCACCAGGCTATCAGATGGAGTGTACAGGAAAGTTATATTAAATCAAATGCAGCTTAGTGTGTGGCGCAATTCTCCACTTTTTCTTATGAAAGATGGGAAATATTTACCTGCTGCAATTCGGGTGTTTAAAACTAAGACTCAGTCACAGACCCTTTTTGGAGCACCTATATGGTTTCCCTACTCCAAGAACTCACTTGAGGGCATTCAAACTTACCTTTTGAGAGCAATATTTGGTGTTCCTAGGTATGTCGCAGGGACAGCCCTTAATTTAGAGACTGGGATTAATTCATTGCAATGTGTGGCATGGATATTTTCTGTCCACTATTGGCTTTGCTGTCATCAGGCACTCCCTCCTGATTCATTGGTGTCTAAGGTTTTGTTAGATTCATATAAATCTCCGTGGGTAAAGGCTATAGAGAATAAAGTTACTTCAATAGGTTTTGCCCCTTCTTATCTTTTCTCTATGGATTTAGATAGTGCCAAATTTATAGTCAAATGGAGATTAACAGATATAGACAACCAAGAGCTGCTAAGTGCAGCTCGGGGTCCATGCTCCCCTCAGTCATTGGGTCTTTTGAGATACCCTCCAAGTAAAGGAATGTCTTACTTGGAGTGGTTAACTATCCCCAAATATAGGAGGGCCTTTTCGTTACTGTGAAAAGGACCAAAGCTGGTCCTCTATGTGAGTTTGGGCACCAAGGGGTTAACTGGAGTGGGGTTACACCCTTTACGCGTGGTTCGTGGCACCTAGGCAGAAGCCGCGACCAATTTTAACACTAGAACAGTGAAAGAAGCAGTCTTATGAATGGGTAAACAGAGTTTAATTGAGCGTATCAAAACATACACAAAAGCAGCACGCAAAGCACGTGTCTGCAATTGACATTGGTATAGAGCGAGCCGTAGCGGTAATACACACAAGGGTTACCTGGAATGACCCTGGTTCCATCTACAGCTGCGTATGCTAGCGACTGGGCGAATTCAGCTAGTTTCACCGGGAGCTTCCCGGGGCTGGATCCTGAGGAGGGACCGAAGCACTGGACCTCCGCGCAGCTTGCTGCCCACGACCAACAACCTTTTCCTGCCACAAGCCCCCTTCTTTATCCCCTCTTCTTGGCTCCCTCCTCCCTCCTGTGCCCCCTCCCCTCCTGACCGGTTGAACGAGCCAGGAGTACCTGTTTCTCTGGGTGCTTTAGGGTGCTTAGGAGTACTTGCCACTTCTTTGTGGACACCAGGCATCTTGGCACCCCTCTTGTTGTTTGGAATGTTTTACAGCTCATTTGGCTGCCAGGGGAGGGGAAGTTTGCCAGGGGGTATGCAGATGTGTTCCATTGTGAGCCTCGTTGCATGAATCAAGTGCGGTACCAGGTGAGAGGCGGGGGTCTGAGAGGTGGGGGTCTGTGTGTACCTGCCCTGGCTTTCTCTTCACAGTTACCAAGATTCAATGCCCTCCCCTCAAGCTTACTGGAGGGTTGATATGGCAAAACTCCAAGGAACACCAGATGTTGCCCGTGCAACAACATGGAGATAGAGTCCATTTTACATGTATTATTTCAATGCAGCTTCTACCAAGGAGCGAGGAAAGATTTGATACTTCCCATAATGCAAAAGCTTCCTGGTCACTCAACTGAGCCTCTTATGACTATATTACTTCTTGGCACAAACCAACAAATTACGAAGCAAGTAGCGAAATATCTGAACCTGGCCATCTCTACTAGACCCTGTATATTGGTGTGCTAGGCTAACGATTTGTCAATTTTATTATTCATGTGTGCTATTTGTTTATGTATATACTAGCTTTTGCCCGTGGCTTCGCTCGCGTGATGAAGAGTGACCGTGCCAAGTTTGCATGGGTCGTCATTTTCCTGTAGGCACTATTGGTTGAAAATTCCTTAAGGTTGCTGACCGCTGTTTTGAATCGCTCCATAGGAAAGGTCCTCCGGGACCACATAATGGAATCCTAGCTCCCCCAGGACTACCTGCTCCCCTGGGACTTTCAGCTCCCCCGGGACTGCACAATGAAATCCCAGCTCCCCCAGGACTACCTGCTCCCCTGGGACTACACAATGAAATCCCAGCTCCCCCCCCCCAGACTACACAATGAAATCCCAGCTCCCCCCCTGGACTACACAATGAAATCCCTGCTCCCCCCCCCGGACTGCACAATGAAATCCCAGCTCCCCCCCCCCCCCGGACTACACAATGAAATCCCAGCTTCCCTCCCTGGAATACACAATGAAATCTCTGGCCCCCCGGGACTACACAATGAAATTCCAGCTCCCCCTGGACTGCACAATGAAATTCCTGTCCCCCAGGACTACACAGTGAAATCCCTGTTCTCCCCACCAGGATTGCACAATGATATCCCTGCTCCCGCCCCTCCAGGTCTGCACAATGAAATCCCTGTTCCCCCCCCCCCCAGGGACTATACAATGAAATCCCAGTCCCCCCCCCCCCGGGACTACACAATGAAATCCCTGCTTCCCTCCCTGGATTACACAATGAAATCCCTGGCCCCCTGGGACTACACAATGAAATCCCAGCTCCCCCCAGGACTACACAGTGAAATCCCTGTTCCTCCCCCTGGACTACACAATGAAATCCCTGTTCCTCCCCCTGGACTACACAATGAAATCCCTGTTCTCCCCCCCCAGGACTGCACAATGATATCCCTGCTCCCCCCTGCAGGACAGCACAATGAAATCCCTGCTCCCCCCCGGGATTGCACAGCACAATGAAATCCCAGCTTCCCCCCCGCCCAGGACTACACAACAATGAAATTCCAGCTCCCCCCGGGACTACACAATCAAATCTCTGTGTCCCCCCCCGGGACTACACAATGAAATCCCTGCTCCCCCCCTGGGACTACATAACAATGAAATCCCTGCCCCCCCCCAGGTCCACACAATGAAATCCCTGCTCCCCCCCCAGGACTACACAGTGAAATCCCTATTTCCCCCCCCCCCCCCCGGGTCTGCACAATGAAATCCCCGCTCCCCCCCCCCCCGGGACTGCACAATGAAATCCCAGCTTTGCCCCGGGTGTGATTCATATGAACATTCTGTTTTGACGCAGGAGAGATTTGCATATCTGCTCCTGTTTGGCCCCTGTGGCAGTTCATACGAACATTCTATATGTCGTTGGAGCGATTTGCATAACCGCTCCTGAATGGCCCCTGCGAACATTCCAAGTGACACCATTGGCTCTCATCTATTTTGGGCCGTACAGGATGGTGCAGCGAGGGTTTTTCGGAGATTTGAACCCACCAGTCTTTGTCCTTGGGTGATGGAGAGTATGCGTGCCAAGTTTGGGGCAGATCCGTCAAAACGTGATGGAGCCTATGCGATGATGCCCTGCACACAGCAGTCATTCAGTCAGGCAGTTATTTTAAAAGTCTCCCTCCCTTTTCAGCCCCTCAGAGAACATTCTAAATGGCCTAGGGGAGATCTGCATACCCAGCCCTATTGGCCCCTGCAGGAATCCATAGGAACATTCTAAGTGTCGTATGGGCTATTTGCATAACTGCTCCTATTGGCTCCTGCAGCAATTCTGTGAGGCCGATTTGCATAACTGCTGCCCTGTTGTTTTGCCCACAGGAGATATGATTGTGGGGCGATTTTGCCCCTTTTTTTCACCCCCTTAGGGACAGAATTTCCAAACATCCTTCCTTAGTGGGGCTTTACATCATAAAAGCAATGTTCCTTTAAAATTTCACGTTCCTAGATTAAACAGTTTGAGCTGAGAGTTTATGAGTCAGTCAGTCAGTCAGTCAGTCAGGACACTTTCTTTTATATATAGATATTGGTTTTTTGTCCCTTTATTGTATTATACAACTGTTGATCAGCTGGGTTTTTAATTGTTGTTATAAATGTTCTGTTGACTGTTAATAAAAAGATAGATTAAAAAAAAGATTGAACAAAGTTTTGCTTGGATACATGTATAACAGAATTCAGTAACAAATATATATCTTGTAATCAGTAGAGTACTATCTAAAAGTATCTGAGTGCTCTTTTATATTTCCTGTTAGTGTAGTCAATTACATTTAGAACTGGGCACCATTTTTCTATAAAATTATAATTACATTTGGGATTAGTTGTACCCTTTAACTGATGTGAGATCATCTCCATAGTTAATATTTCCCATATCTTATATCATCCCTGGATATTAGAAGGATTTTATTTGTCCATTTTGCTGCAATTCGGAACTTTGCTGCTATTAAAAGAAGAGCAAGCTGCTCCCTTCTCATCCGTGGCACTGCTTCCTTGTCCATAACACCCAACAAAAGTGTCAGAAGGCCAACCAGTAATAAATACCGTGTAAGTTTCTTAATATGTGTGAGTATCCTAACCCAGTATCTTTGTATCTTAGGACATCCCCATCAACGTATGGCTATATGATCCTGTTTTGCCACATCAATAAATGAGTATAAATGAATGTTTATGTGGAGTTAGATACCATCTTGAAACTATTTAAAGACAAGCTCCCTAATTAATTTTCAAAGGTGTAGATTTGGGAGGTTAAGGGTGCAATCCTATGCATGTTTAGACAGAAAAAGGTCCTACAAAAGCATGGCTGTCTGGAGCAGGCTGGGAGTTGTAGGACTTCTTTCTGTCTAAACATGCTGCTGACAGGGTTGCACCCTAAGAGGAATATGCTTTTAACTTTAGTTAACCCCACCTGCTTCTTGAGCATAGGTATTGCAAAATCGTTTACTGGTGGCAACAGCATTAAAAACCTGTTACAATCCACCTAGCCAAGTACGTATTTATTTATTTATTTCATTTTTATTCCGCCCAATAGCCGAAGCTCTCTGGGCGGTTTACAGCAATTAACAAGACAGTCCCTGCCCGCAGGCTTACAATCTAAAAAGACACGACACACAAGGAAAAAGGAATGGGGAGGTAAGAAGGGGGACGTGTTAATACCTTTCTTTTTTTTTACTTTGCAATTTTAATTTTGTTTCTATGTGAAACAAACACATAATATCAAACATATAACAATTAACAAAACAAAATAGACCTCCGATTTTCTTCTACAGCAAATATAGGTAACAATAATTTTTCTTACTGGATAATCAGAATGAGAAATCTCTTTTTTCCCGTTGTCCCAAATTCACTTATTATTCCATAAACCCACAAACAATCATTATTTTCCAGTCTCTCTGCAAAAAGTCAATTAGAGATTTCCACTCAACAATAAAGGTGGATGTCCTTTCTCTGATTAATGATGTGAGTTTGGCCATCTCTGCCAGCTCCAGCATCTTGACCAACCATTCTTCTGTCGTAGGCACTGCTGGACCTTTCCATTTCTGTGCATATAGTAATCTCGCTGCTGTGTTAATACCATTTTCATGGATAAATTTGTGCCTCCGTGTGTGCCTTTTTCCTGCACCTCAAATATCGTACGGACCAATATATTTTACAAGCCAATGCGGTGAAAAAAAAAGTACAAAGTACAGTGGAAAAGAAGTACAAGCAGGATCCAGTCTAAGTAAAGGATTTGAGAGTCTGATGAACAGATTAGACCACTTACTTAACCCTCTCGTTCAAATCATTTCAAAGCATTTAAGATTTTAAATGCTTAACCTTGGCTGCAACGTGCCCCTACGTTTCCTCTCTCTTCGCTTAAAAAGAAAAATGAATATACTGATATATATTTTTTAAAGTGATACCAGAGGAAACCTATTCATGTCTACGCAGAAGTAAATCACACCCCTTGAGTTCAATGGGGCTTGCTCCCAGGCAAGTGGGTATAGGACTACAGCCTATAACTCTTAGAAAAGGAGATTTGCTCTTCTTTTGACGGGCACTGGGCGCCACAATAATATTGCAGGCTGGGTTCGCCCCCCCTTGTTGCTGCAGATGATGATGATGATGATGATGATGATGATGATGATGATGATGATGATGCAAAGCTTTGGATATGCAGAATGTCTTCCTGGCTTTATCGAGTGCGTCTCTTTCTTGTCTGTCTGTTTCTATCTAGAAGCAACACCTCCAGCGCGCTAACTGTGGCTAAACGCCAGGTCCCGCAGCGCAATCCTATGAGCGTTTACTCAGAAGTAGGTCCCACCATGTTCAATGGAGTTTACTGTGAGAATAGGATTTCAGCCTCCACTTTGCGTAGCGGTCGATTTCACTATCGGTTCTTTCTTTATTCATTCATCTTGATCCATCCAAGTTACTATGGTAAGCAAGCAAAACAACAACAACACCCCGTCCCCCAGCACACCTTGTTTTGACACATCTGTATGGGGGGGACAAAAGTCTATAATTTCCTCAGTGACTAGGTCGGTTAAACGCAGAGACGCCTCCGGTGCCCGCCCTTGCTCGTGGAAATACGTTGCAAGATATTTATTTATTTGTTTTGCTTTTATGAGATTTCTACCATATGAGATATGGCATTTAATGTAATAAATTATCTAAGCGGGTCACACTGAAGAGACGGGATTTCTTCCCTATTAGCTGCAAGTTAATAAAATGCCCATTCTCCTGTGCACCCTCGAATAGGAATAAGACTGCCGTGCCGTCCTATACACACTTACCTGGGTGGGAGTGAGCTCCATTGAATTCAATGGGGCTTACTTCTGACTAGACGTGCTGCTGTTAGAGATGCCCAAGACAGCATTGTTCATGGACGCCCCAGCCCAAACCCGGCGCTGGACCCGTTTACACCACACTCGATTTCAGCAACTTATGATAAATAAACGCTCTTCTCTTCCCCAATCCAGCCCTCTCCGCGCGCTCTACCCTGGCCAGCGCAAATCAGTCTTTGAAAACTAACAAACATCGATTGTCAACTAGCAGGAAACCCAATAACACTGAAAGTCGGGACTGGATTTAGAAGAAGTGTCAGAATTCAGGCATGAGGATAAATCTATCACTGCACACGATGCAGCCATCAAACCTTAAGCCATTTAAAGTGCCATTAATTTAAGTGGAAGTGATGGGTAGCACGATTTAATATACCTGTTTATTCAGAAGTAAATCTCGCTTCATTCGGTGGGACTTACTCCCAAGCAGTGGTGGTGGCGTTGGGGCAGGACTTTGGGAGAAAAGTCCAGGGCCCCAATCAGCAGAAGGAGCGCGGCGGCCCCCAAGCGCGGCAGAGTTGGCTTAGCACATTTTGAAGTAATTGGCATTACCATCTAAAGACCTCCCGCCCCACACGATTAAAACCATTGTCTAGGATCGTGCCCCTTGGATCCCTAGAGAATTCCAACTAAAACTTCCGATCTAATTATTTACCTGTTGCACTTGCACGATTGTGAAATACCTTTATTAGGAGCGTTGCAAAATGTCACAAAGAGTGTGAAAGCTTCCCAGTTCTCCAGAACTCTTCCATAAAGCTAGGTGGTACCAAAAAAAAAAAGCACCTTGAGTAGAAAGGCGGGGTACAGATAGATAGATAGATAGATAGATAGATAGATAGATAGATAGCACGGGATGGGGGAAACAAACAAACAAAAGTCCAAAAGTTAGACCATGTTGTGGCCATGAGGCCTGCAATGTAGACCCAGTCCCAAGATGGAGACTGTGAATGAATAATGAAGCTAACCAATCGCTTCTGCCCCCTTTCCTTCCTTGTCTCCCTGTCAAAGACGTGCCCATTAGATCTAACGCTCCAGGTCTGCATCTACCTAGTGCTTTAACTTTTAAGCACCCAGAGGGCAAATAACGCTACAGAAGAATCCATATGCCACCAAATTGCCTGTCCAAGTCCAAATGGCACGTTCGATAATCCTGTAATTCTGTTGCTGTCAATATCCATTGCTCACTAATCTGCCTTTTCTGGAAGGCTGAATGATATGAGAGACACGACATACTGATGATGCAGGTGAAATAAATACATATAAACTTCTTCTTCTTCTTCTTCTTCTTCTTCTTCTTCTTCTTCTTCTTCTTCTTCTTCTTCTTCTTCTTCTTCTTCTTCTTCTTCTTCTTCTTCTTCTTCTTCTCCTACCTCCCTTTTCACCTTCCTCCCAAATCTTTTATTTTGGGCACAATCCAGCATTGATTACTCAGATCCAGCAATCCAGCAAGGCTTGGGAAAGAAACATTTTCGCTGGATTGCCTCCCACTTTTTAATCCATATTGCTATTTTTCTTCTGAAAATGGCTGATTATTGAACATTTCTCCTTTCCCCTGTTCTAAAAAGTAATGGTGTATGGTGTTAACTTATCGGTTCTTAATTTCCCGCTTTTGCTTGCAAGAGGACCCCTGGTTCAAATTCTGAAACCCAGGCATGGGGGGCAGAAAGGATCTTTGCTATGCTACCTTCGCGCGATCGAACTTGGAAGTCGGGCCCCATTAGCATCCAATGCCCGACGCTTCCACGATGCAGGTAACTGCATGGGCCCCACAGCCACAGTGTGGATCTGGAGATTCGGAATCGCGTGCAATACGGAGGATGTGTGGGGAAAGATGCATTTGCGCTTAGCGAGGCGACTATTTGGAAGCAAATCTTTGAAAAATGGTCTTATCTCCCGCTACCGCGTTGCATTTCATGACATTTCAGCCCGACGGTTTACATCCTCCCCGCTTCTCTGTATCTCAGTCAGGTGCCTGCCAATTTAGGAGAGCGCCACGACGCGAGTTCTAGCCCACGAAAGCTTATGCCACACGGTCCCTCCATCTTTAGGATGCCGCAGCCCCTTTGTTATTTTAAGCGGGATTATCTTTCGCTTGAGCATTCGATTTTTTTGGGTGGTGCCGCCGCTGCTACAGACTCACAGCCCTAACTGTCTTGGGGGATCTAGGTTGCAATAAAGGCAATGGGGTTGGATCCAGCTTTAGCCATACTTAGAGTAGACCTACTGAAATCAATGGAACTTAAATTCATCAATGACTAACTAAAGGCGCATTGATTTCAATGGGTCTGCTCTAAGGACGGCTAAGTCTGCTGCTGTCTCCAAAATCCCCTTCTCCTCTACCGAGTCTGTCCAGTTCACAGATTTTGTAATTATTTTCTCTAATCTAAGAGCCCGGCAAGGTGGACGTGTAGGTACGGGAGTTATTAACTGGCTGTAATAACTAGCTCCTTTAAAAAAAAAAAACACTTATTAGGGAGATAGCCCCACTGAATACAGTGGGACTTACTTCCAAGTAAACATACATAGGATCGCACTGTTAGTTTCTAGATGTAAGCTTTCTCCTTTAAGAGCTGAGAATGAAGTTTAATTAAGGAGTTCTCTACTCCCCGGTTCCTTACTAGCAACCCTAATAGGAGACCTGAGAAGTAGTTACTGAAGTCAGAGTAAGGCCGTAACACTAGTCCCACTTTCCTGGGAGTAAACCCCATTGAACCCAATGAGACTTACTGGGTAGACATGTATAGCAGTGCGCTTCTATGTTGCTTCTTTTTAAAATCAATCCCTAAGGTCTCAGCAGCCCTGCAAAATATTCCTAAGCATGTTTACTTAGAAGTAAGACCCACTGAGACATAACTCCATAGTAAGCGCATGAGAATAGCTGTCTGAGAATGGGGCCTTAAATATCCAGCCTTAAGAATAGCTTTTGAGAGGTTCGGCTTAGTTTAGTAGAGGGAGTGCAATCCAAGCTGAGTCACTTAGAACTAAATTTAATTGAAATCAATGGGACTCGCTTCAAAGTGTGGTAGGATCAATCCCTTTTTTAAAAAATCTGTTCTCACTCAGAAGTCTGTCCTGCAAATATCAATGTGGCTTCTTCCTTTTGGCCAAATATCTGAGGTTTCTTTTTGGCTCCAAATGTAGGAATATATAATTCATTTTACACCTTAGAGCTTACTCTAAAATTGCAGCCATACAATCCCATCTTTCTGGATATTCCCTGATATTAAAGGCAGCTTTAAAGGGGAGATTTCCAAATGCCTCTCCACACACTATTTAAATAGTTAATCCAGGTTTATAAATCCAAACTTTATATCAGCCTGGTGTGGGTTTTAAAAAATATTCACTGGCAGTAAGAAAATTCCCAAAGTTAAGAGTTATGAAGGGGGGTGGGGGAGTAAGAAAACAACGAAACAGTATCTCAAAGGATAGCAAGGATGTTTAGAATTAACTTCTTTTTCAAAACTTTCCACGTTACCAGCACCTTCTGGACTTTGGAGGAGAAAGTCTGGGCTGGATCAGGGTCTGCCTAATATATTTTGGTGCCTGAGGTGGAGAATTCAAATGCTGGACTTCAGCTCCCATCAGCCACAGTCAGAATGGCACATGATCAGGGATGATGGGTGTTGTAGTCTGACAACACCAGGAGGTTCCCCACTTCTGCCCTAGGGATTGAAATGTAGTGTTCTTGTGCAGCTCCCTTTCATTCCAATGGACAACACAGGCTAGATCTGTCCGGCTCCTTCTCTGCTACACTTAATGGTGCACAGGACCTTCCGCTTGAGGCAGACACCTCAGTTCGCTTCATGGGAGAGCCACTTGGTGGGACAGAGCCAGAGAGACAGTGTGGCATAGTGGTTAGAGTGTTGGACTGTGACTCAGGAGATCTGAGTTCTAGTCCCCACTTGGCCATGAAGCCCACTGGGTGACTTTGGGCCAGTCACTGACTCTCAGCCTAACCTACCTCACAGAGTTGTTGTGAGGATAAAATGGAGAGGTGGAGGACTATGTGTGCGCTGCCTTGAGTTCTTTGCAAGAGGAAAAAAGGTGGGATATAAATGTAATAATAAATAAATAAATATTGCTTGACAGGTATGGGTGGGAGAGAATTTTCCTTACCCACATGAGTGTAGCAGACATTATTAATAATGATGATAATAATAAATATTAATATGTATATAGTGCTATCAAGTGTTCAGAGTGTTTTATTTTAGTACTCTTACCAAGACCATGTAGGCTAGGTCAATATTATTATCCCCATAATAGGTTTGGGGTAGGGCTGAGAGAATAGTGACTTATCTGAGGCCACCTCATGAGTTTGTGTAGCTGAGTGAAGACTTGAATCAGACACCTCAAGGGCTAACAGCTACTACTGTTACAGCACGATCACATCTACACATCTAGTCAGAAGTAAGTCCCATTGAGTTCCATGAAACTTACTCCCAGGTAAATGGGTACAGGATGGCAACCTTACACCTACCTCAGAGTAAGCCTAATTGAACTCAATGGCGGTCACTTCTGAATAGACATTATAATGGGATGGGGGGACGACTTGTGACCCTCCAGATGTTTTGGCCTACAACTCCCCACACCCCTCACGATTGGCTATGCTGGCTGGGACTGGTGGGCATTGTAGGCCAAACCATTTGAAGGGCCACACGTTGCCCACTTCTGCATTATAGGATTGCATCTTTAGCTGCTGCTGCAGCTGCTGCTGCTGCAATAATAATAATAATAATAATAATAATAATAATAATAATAATAATAATAGAAAAATCCTTTTCAAATTACTCAGAGCATTTTCTCAGAAAATACTACGGGCAGATTTATGGTTGCAGGTGGGGGAGGATATAGTACAGACATTCTGAGACTGTTCCACTTCAGAATCCAGCTGTGGAAATCACACAATTAAATGTTCCCTCATACCAAAACCTCCCAGCCCATGGAAATTTAGCATATCAGTAGATTGAGTTACCGGTATCTTGAAATGCAGATAATGTTTTTCGTTCTAGCATGTGACCCCTCCATCAAAACCGTGAAGCAGTACAGTCAGTCCCAGGAGGGCTGTACCACGTGCATTTTGTTTCTGGGCATGCTGATCAAAAATGCTTTTGAGCTTCCTCTCACACTTCTTGTGCCATGTGCAAATGTTTAGAGGGAAGAGAATCAGAATGTGCATTCACATTACAAACTGGTTTATGCAATCAGGCTTAGGTGTCTTAGTGACAGAGAACTTGGACAGCAGTGCCTTTAATAAATTATCGACAAAAACATTGTGCATTTTTCCTAAAGGTGTGTGTGATTGTTCTTCCATTACCAGGGCTCAGTCCAGTTCAGCAACACAATTAGAATGGACAACCTGTGTGTGTGTGCATGGGTGAGTGGAAGTGATACAGATGGAACACAAACCTAGTTGGGAAGCTGGTTGGCCACTGTGTGAACAGATTGCTAGACTAGATGGACCCTTGATCTGATCCAGCATGGCTCTTCTGGTGTTCTTAGGCAGGGCTGGGTATGTCACAGGCCTAGTGCCACTTTGTGGGAGAAGACAAGTGGGACCTCCTGCACCAAAATGTTGAAGTACAGTGCTCCTGTTCAGGGTGCCAGCCAGCCACTTAGCCATGCCTTTTTCCATTTGACTCCATTCCATGCTCCCTGCACCCCGCAAAACAGTTTTCTGTTCCTCCCCTCACTCCGCCCCACATGCAACAGTCAGTATTTCATGCCCACCATGTATGCCCTGTCCTCATTGGGCTGTCACCCCCCACCCACCCACTTAGGGTTTTGTTTTTCATACACACACACACACACACACACACACATATATATATACTTCTGCAAACCTCGGGAGTTCCCCAAGCCTCCTAATACCAGTCTCCTGTGCATGAATGGTGCCATTTTGGCTACATAAGGATCCATATCCAGAGAATGGGTTCACTATTTATATCTAGAATGGGCAATGTAGAGCTTTTCTATACTAGGTTGTTAATTGCTCTATCTACTTTCGGTTTCATCACAGAATTGAGATCAGAGCTCTGCACAGAGCTTTTGTTTTCCTGCTTTCCCACTACATAACCTCTAGGCGGCACTGTGCTATAGCAGAATATCACCATCACACAAGTAGGAAATTGCCTTTTCTTTCACTTTCAGAAATAATATCCCATTTTCCCTGCTCTAAAAACAATAACAGGAAAGTGCTCTTTAAAAACAGAAGCAAAACTGGAGTATCACAACATTGTCTAAAGAACCTGGAAATAACCATGAGTAAGGAACCATGAGCACACAATAAATGCATCATGTAGAAAAGCTCATAAACTCCAACACCTTAAACTGAAGAAACGTATTATGCCAGTAATATGAGCTTACTGGTGAGCTATCACCCAAAGCCTGCTCAGTCTAATCAGGGCTTTTCTGCATGCGGCTTTTAACCCGCCACTTTACCCAGGCTTCTGCTTCTGGATTCTTTGTGGGATTAAGAATGGCTCCTACACACCTATTTTTTTCTGGGTTCCACCCCCCCCATGCCTTTTATATATTCCATTACACAAGCACTAGGTGGTGCTGTGGTATAGCGGAATTGTGCAGATGCACCAGGGGTTCATGCGCCATTCAGGGATATACCAGACTTTCTTCCTTAGGGGAAAAAAAACACAACTTGCCAAAATGGTTGTAAAGGATGGGAGAGAACCTGAAGGATGACAACATCATGTAAACACCTGCAAACTACCGTTAGTGAGCACACAATAAATGTCTCGTGTGGAAAGGTTGTCAGAGAACCTTGTGGGTCAGGTTGGGGTGAACAGGTAGGGAAGATGCCTTGGGAAATTTGGAGCTAAGCTTGCCAGGAAACATTATGGATTTTTAAGGGGCATCCTATGTCACCCCTCATACTATCTGAATGGGATGGGACGGGCAGTTGTTGGTGACTTGAACAGGGCCTGCAGGAACTCCTGATCTGTGATACCATCTTCCTTCAACTGTTGTGATCTCAGAGTGCGGTTCAACTTGTCCCTTAATGTTAGGGGGGGGAATGGAAAAGTATTTTATAGGGGTGAGTAGTCAAGAAGTGGTAGTGCATCCTCACAGTACTCCCCACAGGCAAAGGGCTGCCCAACTCATTTCTTTTATCAATAATTTCAACTTTCCTCTGCCCCCCTCCACATTCTAATTTTATTAGAAATTCCAGTTACATCAGAAGCAGGGCTTTGTGCTCCTTACTGAGCTTCCCATTTGAAACAAACAAACAAACAAACAAAACAAATATCTACAGGAGACTTTTAAAAGACAAAATCAGACTTCTTGGTAGTTGGAATTTGTGGATCCTTGGATGAAGCCCTTCTGGCACTATTTTTTCCACAGCAAGAGTATAAAGGATGTTTTGAAGAAAAACCGCCACATTTATAAGGCACTTTAATTACTAGCTCTGAAGCCACCAAACCCTCTCGACTGCATTCAGGGCTCTGTAAAAAGTCTGGCTTGAAATTTCCTGTTAGTTCCCCCAGAAGAAATGTGTGAGCTATTAATTTTTGTTTTGACCTTTTGGAGAGGAGAATCTGATATGCCCTACTTGAAGATCTTGTTTGGTATGTGATGTTCGAGAGCAAAACACAACACAACACAAGAAATCCGTTCGCTCAACATTCTGATTTAGAAAATATGGCTCTCCTTAAGAGTTTCCTGGCATTTTCTGAACAGTGTGAAACTAGCAGCTCCAGTTTATTCCTAGGGGAGCAAACACCATATTAAAAGGGGAACGTAATTCATACTTTAATATTGTATGATTTTAATGCTGATTAATATTTCTGCCATCCAACTATGGATAAACTTCTAGCTGGGGTAGGTAGATAATTAAAAATGGAAAAGGCAGGCCTTTATGGACATTGCCATTTCCCCTGGCAGCCTGATCAGCAATCAGTAATCTGCCTAGATGATCTCATGCCTCCACAGACACTCCCACTGTCAGTAAATCACTGTTTCCCAGCATCTACATGACTAACTGCAGTTTCTGGGAAGGACCAATTCTTTCCCCAGCAAATGTGACATTCACATGTTTCTGCATGGATGGGGTTTATGTTAGTGTTGCGGGCACTTATTGAATGCTGCCATGATATCACTATCCAAGTACATCACAATCCCCTGTTCTGCTCATCTGCACCTTTGGGAATTCCTTCCTTCCTGGCAGTTGTATACCTACTTTTTGTAGTGCCTGGGGCCCAAGCACACACCTCCAACAATGATAATTAAAACAAAATAACCCAGCCATTCCCCCACTGGAGCAAGGCTATGTTCCAGCAGCAAGCTTGTATCTACCCCTGTTCATTGAAGGGGCAAGGTACCATTTTAGATTTATGAGGGGAAGATTCAGAAAGGAACCAAGGTCTTGTCTTGGAAACATTCAAGGGCTTTTAAATCAGCATATCTTTAAGCATCCAAGGCCCTGCTATCTGTCCTAGATTTCATAGATCATAGAGTTGGAAGGAGCCTACAAGGCCATCGAGTCCAACCCCCTGCTCAATGCAGGAAACTAGAGGAGGGGTCTCCCATCCAAGTAATAACCAGGCCTGACCCTGCTTAGCTTTCCACGCTCAGACAAGCTGAGCCAGCGTAAGCCTGCCGGTAAGAGCTGTTAGATTGGCAGGTACCAGGGACTGGGCCTCTTCAGTGGTGGTCCCACACCTTTGAAACTTCCTCCACATGGAATTGGCAAGGCTTTATCACTGCTAGTTTTTAAAAGAACTCTGAAGATGTTTTTATTTCAGTTCACATTTGGATAATGCACTATTCTTGGGAGTTAAAAAAAAATCTGCTACTTTTTAAAATTAACAATTAAGTGTAATTTGTTATATTTTTGGGTTTTTTTGCTATGATTTTTAAAAATTGGGTTGAATCTAGACTTAAGTAGACTCACTGAAATTAATGGGACTTAAATTAGTGATTTCAGTGGGTCTGTTCTGAGTATGACTAAATCTGAATCCAACCCAATGTGTTTGAAAAATCTTTTTGTAAACCATCTTGTGAGTGTAGTGCCTCCTGAAAGGTGGGACAGAAATCCATTTAATAAGGCTTTTCTACATGAGGCTTTTAACCTGCCCCTTTACTGAGGCTTCTGCTTCCAGATTCTTTGTGGGATTAAGTTCGGCTCCTTTACACATGACACACACACACACACACACACACACACACACACACACGAGATTTTCTTTCTCTGCCTTTCTATATGTTCCATTACACAGCCACTAGGTGGTACTGTGGTATAGAGAAATTGCACAAATACAAGAGGGTTCTATGTTGCTACTTACAGATAATACCATACTTTCCTTGATCTAAGTAAAGCTGTGCAAATGGTTGCAAAGAACAGGAGAGGCCCTGGAGGATGGCTACATCTTGTAAAACACCTGTAAACTACCATGAGTGAGGAATCACCAGTGCACAATAAATGCCTCGTGTAGAAAGGCTCTTGATCAATAAATGAGTGCCTTAAAATATTTTCTTTTTTATGCCCTGTAGGATTCCAGGAATGGGCAACCTGTGGCCCCTCAGATGTGTTTGGACTACAAATCCCATCAACTCTGACTATTAGCCATGCTGGCTGGGGCTGATAGGATATGAAATCCCACAACATCTGGAAGGCCACAGGTATAACAACAATTATCTCTCATTTTTAAAGCAACTGGTTTTTTTAAGCAACCATTTTTGCTTTTGCAATATACCTAGTAAATAGGTCTATTTAATTGTTATAACCGTGGTCACACAGCGTACAGAACCAGGAAGCTGTCTAGAGCTGCATGTAATTGTTATGATTATATAAAATATTTCTATATGGCTGTTCATCCAATGTTTCACAGCAGTTTTCAAAAATTAAAAACATAATCCTATTTTATTATTTTAATAACAACTTTTTAACAATAATTGTTTTTTTTAAAAATCATTTTTATGTATTATTCACTGATGTATTATTCACTGTTTTAATAATAATTTTAACAATGGTATCTTAATGCTTGTTTTTGAGTATTGTTGTGTGGAAAAGGTCTATGAACCAAATAAACACTGATTGATTGATTAAAAAAAACAAAAAAACATATGAAACAAAATCAATAATACAATAATACAACATAACTAAAACTATTTTTAATTTTTTTTAATGACTTAACAGCTGCAGTAACAACAACAACAACAACAACAACAACAACAACGAGATCCAAGCCATGGGCCATGGTAGTAGACAATCAACAGCTTCTTGAAAGCTTTCTGATAAAGGAAGATGTTTGCACATCTTCAGAAAGGTCCTTTCACATATGAGATTTCAAGAGCATCAGGGCTGCTACCAAAAAGGCCCTGTTCCTGATGGCGGTTAATCTAGCCTTCCCATGAGATGAACTCAAGCAGGGTCTCATCCAAAGATCTGATAAATAGGAGGAGACATTCTTGAGGAATAATTGGACATGGTCTGAACTCTGAAAGCCTGGGGAGCAACATTCTCTCAGCCCTTTCTAAGCATGAGGATGGAGATATTGCATTATCTAGCTATCCTTACCACAGTGCTAAGAAACGTTTCCTGGGGATTGGGAGTGAAAGAACCTGAAAAGGAGTGACAGATAAGAAAGGAAGCGATCTTAAGATCATCCTTTCCCACCGATCAGCTTTTAGTTTGACAAAGGTACAGCTTTTATTCATGTCTTGCATGGAATCCAAGGCTGTGGTTGTATTGCAAGGATATGGCAGTTCCCCACTCACTCAAACTGCAATATTTTGTCTTTAGGAAAACAGGGGTTTTCCTTCTAACGCGTTCATCCATTGTGTGGCCACAATCCAATGCAGAGTTAAACCCTTTGAAATTGGTGAGCTTAATTATCTTAATCTTGGATTGTCTTCTGTGATTGCACAGTGGTGAGAGTGCTGGGCTTAGAAACAGAAATGAGAAAGATCAAGTGGTAGAACACATGGGGTTTTTTTTTCGGGGGGGGGGGGGTTGCATGCAGCAGCTTCCCAGGCATCTCCTGTGGAAAGGATCTGAGCTCACAGGGAATGAATTCTGCTTAAGATGGTACAAAAGCTGCTGCCAATTGTAGACCATATGGGGCTGCATAGTGGGCAATTTCACATGGCCCTCTGCTTAGTTTCAAAAGCCCTCTGCAGGAGATCAGCTGAGACTTCTGGCAAGGGTGATCTGTCCCTCCTACCGCAGGCAGCCTGCGGAGTGGGAGGGGTGGCCCTACCCTTAGGCAGCTGTCTCAGACAGCAACTGCTGCAAGGCAGGGAGAAGCTGGGATTTGTTGGAGCAGCTGTGGATGCCAGGAGACTTGCCCTGCACTCCCAAGGAAGCCTGCTGCCCTGCCCTCAGGTGTGATGGAGGATGGAGGGGAGGCTGGTGGTGACTCCTATTTTGGTGGGGTTCCTTATCCATGGCAGGCTTTTCAGGTTTTATTTGGAGCTTTATAGGCGCTATCCATGGCGCTGAACGCCACACCCCCCCCAAATACATTCACCACCACGGAGCACCATGGATAGCTCCTATAAAGCTGAAAATAAAAGCTGCAATGGATAAGGAGCCCCGCCGAAATGGGAGTCACCACCAGCCTCCCCTGAGAGTCCCATCACTGGTGCTGGAGTAAGATTCCACTGCCAGCCTGGTCAGCTTGTGCAGTGGTACAGCTAGGTGGTTTTAGACCCTGGCTTTAATGGTCTTACAGGGGGGCCCTTTATATGGTCATGTGCAGGCAGTCCCCAGGTTACGAACGAGGTCCGTTCTTAAGAATGTATTTAAGTTGAATTTGTATGCAAGTCGGAACAGCATAGCGTTCTATACGTTAAAAATCAACATTTACGCAAATTGCGTAAATTACGCACATTGCGTAGTATACTGCGCTATGTACTCTACGTAAACAATGGGTTGTCTGTCTGTAAGTCGGACGTTGCCTTAACTCGGGGACTGCCTGTATATTACTTCAGTTGTGAAGCACACAACCAGCATTTCTCTTCTCCCCAGTGCCAGCTCCAGGTTTCTGGGGGGTCCTTGGGCAAGACACCCTCAATGAGCCCCTTCTTTAGTGAGCCTACCTTCTCACTGCCCTTGTCACCAGTTGCTATTGCTGGGACTCGGGAGATCCGGGTTCTGGTCCCCGCTTGGCCATGAAACTCACTGGGTGACTTTGGGCCAGTCACTGCCTCTCAGCCTAACCTACCTCACAGGGTTGTTGTGAGAATAAAATGGAGAGGAGGAGGAGGAGGATTGTGTAAGCCGCCTTGGGTTCCTTGCAGGAAAAAAGGTGGGGTATAAATATAATAAATAAATAAATATTTATTTATTTATTTTATTTATTTATTATATTTATTAATCGCCCATCTGGCCGGTCACCCGGCCACCCGGGTGACCGGGTGGCCGGGTGACCAGGTGTCAAGCAAGCAATACCACTTGCTTGCTTGACAGGCAGAAAGCCAGTGAGCAAGTGGGTAGTGGCATCTACTGCTCCTCCTTCTCACCACCATCTCCCTTGTCTGGGCCAGAACAAGAGCCAGGTGAAGTGGGGATGATGATGAGCAACTCCAGGGGGCTCTTGTCAATGGGCCCCTCCTGGGTGTGGGCCCTCAGCAGATGCCCAACCATGCCTACCCTCGACACAGGCCCTGCATCTCCCCACCAGCCACTCCATGCTTTTCGACTGCTTCTATACCCCTGACATGTTAGAACAAAACAGAACTGTGCACAAATCCTTAAAGCAATCACAGGAATCACATTACAACATCAAGAGAATCAGATTTAAATAGCAAACCAGCTACAGCCAGGGGAAACCAGTCAAAATAGCAGCAGCAGCAGCAGCAGCATGCTGAAATTGACTGGCAGCTCCCCCAAAGTCTTCTGAAACAAACAAAAAAAAGGGCTGGATCCAGATTTAGTTATATTTAGAGTACACCCATTGAAATCAAAGGGATTTAAGTTAGTCCCTTTGATTTCAACTTGCTCCCCAGCTCTCTACCTGTCAAGCAAGCAAGCTAGTACTGTAAGTCAAAGTCCCATTGTTTTCAACGGGTCTACTCCAAGTATGGCTAAATCTGAATTCAACCCATTGTCTGGAGCAGCCTTCCAGAGCCTGGTACCCTCCAGATGTTTTGAATTACAGCTCCCAGAATCCCTGACCCTTGGTCATGCAGGCTGGGCCTGGTGGGAGCTGGCTGGGGCTGGTGGGAGCTGTAGTCCAAAACATCTGGAGGGCATCAGGTTGGGGAAAGCCTGATCTGGAGGGATTACTTCTGGCAGTTCCGCCCTAGGAAAGGAGCAGGGATGTTGAAGAGTCCTTGGTCTCGAGTCACGAGTCTTTGGACCCGAGTCTCGAGTTCGAGTCCTTGGTCCAAAATGGTGACTCACGAGTCACGAGTCATGAGTCACTCCCAAAGCTGACTCCACGAGTCCCTATTAAAATCAATGGGGTTTTTTCCCAACAAAATAAGGCTACTTCAGATGTGTGGCTTAAATAAATTCTAGGCACAAGTGTGCCTTTTTATTTCAAAACTCTGCAACTGATTTTGGCAAGAACAGACCAGGCAGACAAACCCAAAATAACCAGGCAGGAAGAAGAGGCAGGGAACCCCAAAGCAGGCAGGCAGAGGCCTTTGTCTTGGACAATTCAACTGTTGAACTGGTCAAGAAGAGACCAGGCAGGCAGAGGAGGCTGGGAACCCCAGACAGGCAGGCAGAGGCAGCCAAACCCAAAATGTCTGAAAGGTTGCATTTTAGAAAAATGATTTTAAAAAATAAACTTGCTGTACTTCCTAAAACTTATCCATGTTGCATTTGAGGAACATGATTTTTTCTAAATGTTTGGCCCCCATTCTGGAACAGTGAGATCTCATCACAATTCCACCCTCACTGAACACCCGCTCCACTGGTGATGAACTTGCTGGAACCAGAAACACACTCAGAGCAGCCACACAGAATAATCTCAGGTCCTTCTTCTGCCTCTCCCAAGTACGCAACACATCAATCAAAATAAATCTTGACACACTGTTGGGGCTGCACTCCTGGTAGCCGTCCATAGTGGGCGAGCAGCGGCACACCTCGCTTCCATGCGCTCTTCGCAGGCAATCACGCTCCTCTCCACTCCTTCTGGCACAGCCCAGGGATGTTGAAGAGTCCTTGGACTCGAGTCCGAGTCGAGTCAGAGGGGGGACTCAGTCCGACTCACGAGTTGAGTCCTTGAGTCCGAGTCCCCATCCCTGGAAAGGAGTTCCACAGAGAAGATGCCTCCAGTAAGACAGCCCTTCTTATCCCCACATTGTACGCCCCCTAAGAGATAATGCGACCCTGCTCTCTAACACACACACAGAGGCTAAAGTCTGGGCCCCAAATTCCTGCCTTGATGGCACCACTGAGAGGCAGTTCATATGTTGTGAGAATAAATCTCTGCTAAGAGATTCTCAGAGGAAGGGATACAAACTGGGATGCAAATGTGATTATACAACTGAGCATTTATTTGGCACATTTCAGTGTTCAGAGTGTTTCACATACATTATCTCATAACATTTATTTATTTATTATATTTATACCCCACCATTTTTCCTGCAGGGAACCCAAGGCGGCTTACATAATCCTCCTCCTCCTCCTCTCCATTTCATCCTCACAACAACCCTGTGAGGTAGGTTAGGCTGAGAGTCAGTGACTGGCCCAAACTCACCCAGTGAGTTTCATGGCAGAGTGGGGACTAGAACCCGGATCTCCTGAGTCCCAGTCCAACACTCTAAACACTACGCCACACTGGCTATCACAGACACAACATGTCTGTGAGGTGAGCCAGTTTGATCTTCCTTGCACAGAAATAGAAACATATTTGGCTATCTATATACCCAATCTGGGCTAAATCCAGATGTAGTCATAGTTACAGTAGACTCATTAAAATCAATGGATTTTAAGTCAGTCATAGCGAACTAAGCCGGGCCCCATTGATGTCAATGGGTCTACTCTAAATATGACTAAATCTGGCTCCAACCCACTGACTCTCTCATCCATTCATCCCAGCCTTCCTCACCAAACACCACTGCCACAAATGTGTGCTCAAATTCTGAATCTATTCAGATTTCAGAAGGAGCCCATTGTTAAAATCCCCAGGTGATATGGGAAGACATAGATTAGATAAGAATATGCTCTAAATGTTGCTCTACTTGAAATGGTTTCCAAAGTCAACAATGATGTCTTCCTAATTAGTCTTCCCCAACCTGGTACCATTCAGATGATTTCGACTTCAACTCCCAGAAGCCCATGGTCAGCATGGCCAATGGTTAAGCATGCTGGGAGTTGTAGTCCAAAACATGAAGGCAGCAAGGCTGTTCTTAATAATGAATTGGATCTAGATTTACAGTGCAATCCTATGCATGTCTGCTCAGATGTAAGCTCCATTGAGTTCAGTGGGACTTATTCCCAGGTAAGTCTGTATAGGATTGCAACATCAGTCATACTTAGAGTATACCCATTGAAATCAATGGGACAAGTTATTCATTACTAATTTAAGTCTTATTGATTAGGACTAAATCTAGTTCCAACCTAATAATTCTTATTGCTGCTTGATGGTGTTAGAGGATCCAGGATTACCGTCAGAGATGGTGTAAACCCCAAATCTTTCATTTGGAGACCTGATTCTCTGGGAGGCCATCTGCCCCACCATCCTGCTGTCAGCACTTGCTGAAATAAAGGTGCAGGGGCCCTGATGATCTCTCTTGCATCTGATCCCCCTGGATTAGCTGGCTACTTGCCCACATGGGCTTCATCTCCTGCTGCCCCCCCCCTGAATCTTTCTGCCTGAGGTTTTTTCCCCCTTAAATCAAATGCCCTCCTCTCCCCTGTCCATAGATCCCTTTTTACAAATAGGGGCATCCTTAGGAGACAGGGTCCTTTAAAGACACACACACACACACACACACACACAGAGCGAGGAGAGACTTTAGAGCAGGGCTCTCCAACCTTGGGTCCCAATATGTTGCTGGACTACAGCTCCCAGAATCCCTTGCCATTAGTTATGTTGGCTGGGTATGCTGGGAGCTGTAGGCCAGCAACATCTGGGGACCCAAGGTTGGAGAACCCTGCTTTAGAGCATATGTAAATTAGCATATGCAAATTTGTGTGGGGGTTTTTTTGGCCTGTGGGCCTGAGCTCGGATCTTTTCAGTACCTAGCACTGCCCCCCCCCCCCGCCCCCATTACTGTCTAAATGCAAGAGGAACAGTAGGAGCCCTGTTGGAATGCACTTCAGGCAACTGTTCAGGAATTTAAAAGAAAAATGTTAAGCAAGAAGCATTAAGATTCATTATTTCCATGACAGGTATTACCTGCATATTAGTATTATAACTGCTCATTATTGCTTATTACGTAATGGTAGTCAAGAATGCTTTAAATGCTTTTTGGATCATGTGAATATTTTCTTTCCAAACAAAAAAAGTAAAACGGTGAGCTTCACGTGTATCCTCATCCCATATTCTATGAACAACTGTCCCACTATTATTTCCAGAGGCGAATTACTTCCAGTTTTTAGTCCAGTGTGTGAGAATAATTTTGCTACACATCCCAATCCTAGACTTGTTTACTTGGAAGTAAATCCCACTGATTTATATGGGGCAGTTGGGACTTCCTTCCAGGAAATTATGCTTCAGTTTTTGCACCCATAAATGGCTAACTCTTTTTGGATTCTAGAGTTGCTGACGGGAAGGAATATCACAGTTTACATTAGCAACTAGCTGAGCAATCCTAATTGCACCTCCTTGGAAGTAAGTAAGCCTGATTTGTTTCAATCACTGCCCCAGGTAAGAATTGTAAATAAAAATGCAATCTACCATCTTAGACATAAATGCATAACTTGGAACTACTGAACTCAGCAGGACCAACGTTATACTAAACGGCCCAATTCAGTCAAAGTTAAGTACTTTAAAATTCCACCGATGTCAGCTGGAGACAGATTAAAGATGGATGGAAGTCCACTAAGATTTCTATACAAATAAAAAGCAGTTCCCCCAGACCAGTTCTTAATAATTGGGAGCACATCCTATGCATGTTTAGGTAGAAGAAAAGCCCTTCAACTCCCAGAATGCTGCGAGTTCTAGGACTTTTTTTCCTGTCTAAACATGTATAGGATTGCGCCTTAGCTGTTTTTGTTTCTTTCAGAGATACTGGAAAGCTTTCTACAGGAGTCTGATTTTTATTACAGCATTTCAACAGGAATAATGGACTTCAGAACGAGGTGTGTTTTTGTTTTTTAAATATTTCCCCCCTGAATTTTCCAGTACACGCTTCCAATGAACTCAAGGGACTGACTTTGAGTAAACCTGCTTAGGATCATGGTGCACAGTTGCGGTCATGTGCGCAGGAATTAAGAGCGATCTCCAGGAGGCTTACGGATAAGTACGAGTAGCAGCAGGCTGTGAGGATAAAATGCAGTCCTATTGAAGCTAACGTTAATTGAGCCAGATGCGGGCAGGGATAATAATCGCTGTAGGAAATTAATTACATTAATGATCAGACTGTGAGAGTCTATTAGGTAAATCACAAACGGTCTTCTGTTCATTTACTATTTAGGTGGAAGGAGGAACCGAAGGGGGAGAAGTCGTCGTCCCCCCACTATAAAATCCAGATTCAGTTAATTAAATTAATAACTAGGCAGCGGGCAGACCACTGGGAAATGCACGGCTAGTTTCTTCCATTAATTTAGTGTCCAAGGAGCATAACAATTAAAAGGAGATCTTCGGATATTAACTAATGACTCGTTGAAAAATGTAAGTCTAGCGGAGGTAGTTTAACTTGGATTTGTGGATCAGCTTCAGAACTTCGGCAGGACTGGGATTTGAATCGACCGAGGAGTCTCTCTCGCTAGGTAGAACGCCAAACCTCTCGAGGGGATAATGGAAACTGTACAGCCTTGAATGCCGGCTTGTATTTTCCACGATCGTTACAGTCCTTAAAACGTAAAACAACAAACACAACACAACACAACAAAGCCCTCAGGATTTCCCCCTAGAAGGCAGGGAAGGTCATATGTGTGAGAGGTTTCGTTTTACGTTTATAATCTGGATATTATTTTTATTTTTATTTGTTTATTAACTATTCATTAAATAAGTTTTATTCAGGTAGGCAGAGAACCCCAACTATCTCCTTCCCCTATTGCACGAATATTAGCCATACTCCAGGAAATCAACACAGCAATTGGTTCGACTTAAGCTGTCAACAATACAAGTTCCACTTTATTTAATATTGATTTGTCCATTTTGTGATAACATCTACAGATCCCTTATATCTCCGGTATCCCTTATGTTGCAGTGTTGCTTTCACTCGTCGATATAACTTGGACCTGATCCAGTGGGCACGTTTTCTTTTTTAAACAGGAAAGTAAAGTCCCAGAGAAATCAGTGAAACCGAAGGTATGCAGAGACGGTTGGCTGGGACGGATGGGAGTTGTAGTCCAACATGTCTGGAAGGCACCAGGAGGTTGGGGAAGGCACTAGCTTTCCGAATGTTTTGTGTTTTGTCAATAATAACACTGAAACTATAGATATAGGGATATGCGCCTGCTTTGGGGGCAATATGTACAGAGATACCTGATTTCTATAGATGGCCACGGCATTTTGAGATAGGCACTGTAATTGTGGAGATATTTTCCAGATATTTAATACTGTAATTAAGTAGATATCGCTACTGTAATTGTAGAGACTTCCTTTGGGAAACCGAGTAACACACACACACCTGAGATACGTCAATTTAAGAGTAAATCCATTTGATTTCAGTGGCCCTTATTCTCAAGCAAGTAAACTTGCTTAGGGTGCAATCCATGCATGTTTCTTTCTTTCTTTCTTTATATTTATTTATTTCATTTTTATGTTTAGACAGAAAAAAGTCCTACAACTCCCAGCATCCCTCCAGCCAGCCTTGGTGGAGGGACTTTTTTTTACTGTCGAAACATTCATAGGATTGTACCTTTAGGATTGTAGTTTGAAACCCTTTAAAAAATAAATAAATACTGAGTTCTGCTCCATAACCACGATTCAACTGGTTTTGTAGGGAAGGAGCTATACAGAAAAGTGCCTTTCCAATTTGAATGGGAAGGAAACAAGTCTTTCAAAGTGGGCAATAGGTCTCGGGGAATGCACTTGCTTTGGAGCCTTCCGAATTGTTGTATCTTCAAAACCATAATAACCCAGAGCCTTTCAAGCCAAGATCAGATCAAATGGGGAAATGTACGCTTGTAGCCTCCAAAGTTAAGTGGGCGGGGGAAAGGTTTGATTTCCCAGGACGCGCAGAGAAGGCCAACACTTACCCTCGCCTGCTCCAACTGGGTTACCAATATTTTTGAATAAAGCTGGCCTTGGATGTGCCTTTCCTCCACTTTTTCCCCTGAGAAATTATTGAAAATAATAATAAATGAGGGCCTTATGGACAGAGAATCTGCGAGCAAAATATTATTCAGAGCCTGCATCCAATGTGGCATTTTAATTTTAATTTTTGTGTGCATGTGAATACAGATCAGGGCTTGATTTTCTGAAACCTGAAACCACGGTGTGTTGTTGTTGTTGTTGTTGTTGTTGTTGTTGTTGTGCATCATCATCATCATCATCATCATTATTTAAAAACCCTCTCTATCTTCCTTCTTTAAATCCAGTTACATGTCCAGATCACAACTCTGTCCTTCCTACAACTCACTTATTCTTTCACCTTTGAGTAGCCCTATAAATTCGCTCTTCTACATTTAAGCTGCCTAAACGGATGCGCGGTGGGATGGAGGGAGTTGTGTTGGTGAGAATCCTCAAGTTCCACTCTAGTTGAAGATGCTTAGGATAGGAGTTGAAAAGATTCCTTGAATGGGCATCCACGGGCAGGAGGAGCGGATGCAACAACAGAGGTAAACAGACTCCACTTTCAACTTGACCTTGAACTTCCATCTCAGAGTTGAGCTTTTCCTTTTGAGCTTTTCCGCTGGCCTCTTAATTTCTTCTGCTCTGTCTGCAGGCATCGATTGGTTCGGCTTCAGGTTGCCTGGTCCCAGACTGTCAGGATACCAAGATGATCCCATCTGACCCCCAACCCACCCAATAGGCAAAGTGATGGAGGAATAATAGAGTTTCTTTATGTGGGGGTTACACTTACTGGAGACTGCGAGATGGGTACTTTTGAATCCTTAAATGAAAACGCAACGTTTGGGTCACACCACAATGCAAAGATACGGAAGAGGCAGAGGAAAGAGCAGGTTTAGAAGCAGCTGAACACGACGCATCTTTGAAACTTGGCTTTTTAAATTGTTGCTATGGTTTTTAATGTTGTTTTTTCTGTTTTACTGTGCTTTTATTTTATTTTTAAAAATGTTTTGGACTTTTTGTAAGCTGCCTTGATTAGTCTTACAAAAACGGTACAGAAATACCATAAATAAATGAATAAACAATCTACTTCGTGTTGTTGTTGTTGTTGTTGTTGTTTTAATCACAGATCAGTTCTAAAGCGTCCCCGATGGTCTCACAAACTCGAAGGCAAGAAGTGATGTCAGACTATAGTTTGATCTTTGGAAACTTAGTTGGGGGCGGGGTGTGTGTGTGTGTGTCCCATCCTCACACAGTCCGTTGCAACCCCTCCCTTAAAATGTACTTTTCTTCTGCCACCAGACATAATAATGCGATGTGTGCCTTTTGTCAAAGAAATGGCGATGCTTTTATCACAAGGACTGCGACATGGAACGTGCTGACTGACAAGTAAATGCCACTCAAATCAGAGGGAATGGCTTCTTCCAAGGAAATCGTAGTTGGAACCGAAACTAAAGCTGCGGTCTTATACGGGTCTACTCAGGAGTAAGCCCCATTGAGTTCCGTGGGGCTTACTCCTGGGGTATACGTGCATAGGGTGGCAGCGTGAGATCCACTGACCTCAGTGGGACTTACTTCTGAGTTGACACTCCGAGCAGGATTGCATTGTCAGGCTGCAATCCTATGCAGCCCGTTTACCTGGGAGTAAGTCTCATTGAAACCAATGGGACTTAACTCTGAGTAGATGCGTATGGCGATTGCGCTGTAAGTCTCCATTTTTGAGAGGTAAAAAAAGAGAAGTCCCAAGTCAGCACTTACACGCACACAAGCGCGCTGCTGTGTTTTATTTGTTGGCGAACCTCCACAATCATTCCTTCAACTTCTGACCAAAGCCAAAACAATTTCGCGCCCTCTCCAACCTGATGCTCTCCAGATGTGTTGCACTGCAACTCCCATCATGCCCAGCCTGCATTGGTCATTGGCCATGGGAGTTGCAGCCCCACACATCTGGAGGGCGCCAGGTTGGAAGGCCGATCTAGTTCTAGTTCGCTTGATCTCTTTTTCTCCATCCATCCACCGACCAAGCAGCCCCGCCCCGCCCGCAAGAAATAAGACTCATGGGTGTTTTTAAATTACTTGAACCCAAGAAAACAGGGGCAAATTAGAGGTTCAGATAATTAATTGATCTCTATGTTCCATCGGTGAAGTAATTGCATGGAGGTCTTAGGAATATCTTAAGACGGTTCCTTCCCTCTCGAGCAAACCAAAGCGTAAGGCCATTTCATTCACACGTGACGTTGGGTTTGGTTTCGGCTACCCGGCCTGCAGATTTTAAAAATCTCCTTTATATCCCTGTCCATCCTCACCCATCCATGACCTCAAGATACAGTATGTGTAAACTTGAAGCAGTTGTCACAGGCGGAAAAACCACTGCACTAGTTCAACATTGCAGCTGATGGACACGCATGGGTGACGCGTCCCTTTGTCCTTTTTGTCTTGTAGCGAAGTTTGTTTCCAAGTAACACCGCATTAAAACGGAACAAAACACCCCTCTTGGTACTTTCGCTTATGAAAATGCCTTGAGCCATAGACCTACGGCTATTGTACAACCGAGATTAGACGTGAAAGGGGCCCGATCCGTCTGTTTAAATCTGGAATCGTGGCAATCGCGGTAGAAAGCGGAGGTGGGGTCAGATGTAAAGGGCAAAACAAGGGGGAGCCTGGGTGAAGAGTCCCCCCCCCACTCCACCCGAGGCTTACCTTTCTGCAGTCTCTCTTCCCAAGCGCTGTTCCCTCATCCCATCTAGGAGACAAAAGTGCTTGGGGGAGGGGCTGCGAGGTGGCAAGCGGCGGGGCGTGGGGTTTCATCTCCCCTCACCTAGGCGCCCCTTTTGCTTCTTAAATCAAACCCTCCACTCCGGCTTTCTAAGTCATGGCGAGAGATGCTATCGAGGGACGCCTAACAACCTTGTCAACACCATATGGGGTGGGACACACGGGCTCCACAGCACCCCACAACAAACTGATCGCCATCTACACCTATGCATCAGTGGGTAATGTTGTCGCACAAGATCAAACTGCATCGTTTAATTGTACACAGTTAATTGTATACAACACAGCACAATTTAAAGGGCTTCGGTTACTCTGGCTGTTTAGGATTTTGCCTAGAGGAAAAAATTCAGAAGCCTGCAGAAGTTTAGGTACTATTCTCCAGAGTATCAATGTACATGTGTGAATGATATCACAAAGGTAGCTTCTGAAACTCTTTTTTTTTCTTACTTAGGAACAACTCAAGTAAGTAACTTACTTAAAACTAACAACTCAAGTAAGAAACTTAAGTAAGAAAAAGTTTCAGAAACTATCTCAGTGATAGTTCAGATAGTATCCCCCCCCCCCCCATAAGATCCAGGAATGTAATGTAATGTTCCTATTCTATTAATCAGTTAATCTGGGTAAAGGGGGATATCGTGACTACTATTTTGTTCCTATAGAAAAAGAACACACACACACACACACACACACACACACACACACCTGCCCCCCCCCCTTGTGATCTGATTGCATATAATTTATGTATGTGGATAAGGCATGTCTTCAAACTTGGTAAATGTGTGTACAGTGGAGTTATATGTGCTATTTTGTTTTGTTTTGAAAGCCGCCTTGAGGACCATCAGTTTGGTTGAAAGGCAACCTAGAAATGTAATGTAATGTAATTAATTAATACTGTAAGGAAGGAACTGAATTATGGGATTCCCTGGAGGCTCTACAGTGTTGCAATATGCACAGAAAGTAATAAAGATATAATGCTGATTCCCACCCACATGGCTGGGAGTACTATGGTGTAGTTATTTGTACATTCAAAGGAGTTTCTCGGTAGACGTGTGGGGTGTTGTAATTATAAATCAAAGCTGCGTTCCTAAGTCTTCCTATTCAGAAACAAGTTCCACTGAGATCGATGAGACATAACCTCCAAGACCATTTTTTAGAGATGGAGTATGGATTCTGATACTTCCGGTGGACTCTGCCTTATAAGCATCTTCAAACAGCAAACACAGCAGAGGATCTTGTAGCTTTTTAAAGCCGGGCACGTTTATTAAGGCATAAGCTTTCGTGGACTGATGAAGTGCTTTATGCCGTTATTTTTTAATGTGTTAGGCTTTAAGGTGCTTTAAGAGTCAGTGTGGCGTAGTGGTGAGAGTGTTGGGCTGGGACTCGGGAGATCCGGGTTCTAGCCCCCACTCGGCCATGGAGCTCACTGGGTGACTTTGGGCCAGTCACTGACTCTCAGCCTAACCTACCTCACTGGGTTGTTGTGAAGATAAAATGGAGAGGAGGATGATTATGTAAGCCGCCTTGGGTTCCTTGCAGGAAAAAAAGGCGGGGTATAAATATAATAAATAGATGCAAAACTCTTCGTTGATTTTACTATGTAAGTATATTCCAAACCGATTCTTCCCTGAACAGATAATAGGGAACTTGCCTTCTGCCGAGTCAGCCCACTAGTTCATCTAGCTAGCCCAGTATCGTCTGCACTAACTGGCAGTGGTTCTCCAGGGTTTCAGACAGGAGTCTTTCTTTCCCAGCCCTACCTGGAGATGCCGGAGATCGAACCCAGGACTTTCTGTGTACAGCACCTGTGGCTCCAGCACTGAGCTGAGGCTCCTCCCCCAACTCTGTAGCTAGAAGCGCACAATATTGTAATTTATATTAATGGACCAAAACAATACTGGATTTAGATCGCGTAAATAGACAAACATATATACATCCCTGATATTACATTGCACACAAAGAGAAATAGATAGATAGATAGATAGATAGATAGATAGATCGCGTAAATAGACAAACATATATACATCCCTGATATTACATTGCACACAAAGAGAGAGAGAGAGAGAGAGAGAGAGAGATCACACACAAAGAGAGAGAGAAAGATTTCTGTTTCTGAAGACATGGGGATATGTCATCAGTCCAGTCAACAAAAAAACATTAGTATATTAATATCAGGCTGGCCCTTTTCTTGCAAGAATATAACTAACTCGTTCCGTTAAGCCTTTGGAGTGCATAACTTCCAGCTATTCATTTAAACGGTTGCTCGGCCAACGACTTGGCTCTCTAACAAGCATTGTTTGACTCTTGCTTGGGTCTAGGGCAGCCTTTCCCCATGGCGCTGGGCTACAGATGTTCCGGACTGCAACTCCCATCATTCCCAGTTAGCAAGCCGGCTGGGAAAGATCTGAGATGCAGTCCAACACATCTCAAGGGCACCAGGGCGGGGAAGATTGGTGTAGTAGGGCCAGTAGAGGCTTGTCTGGTTCTCACTTACATACACACACACACACACACACACACCTTTCTCTGCCTGCCAAGGCCGGGAGCAGTCCAGTCCCCAAGCGATGGGAAATCGAGCGTAACCAACCAGCCTATTAATAATCCAATGGACTAAGCCGCGAATCCACTGGACCAATGGACCTTGGAAGCAATTGGGACATGTCTGGTGGACACTGTCACTGGCTGAGCCCCTTCATACACCCTCCTTCTATTCTACTGGATTCCCACCACTTGTCTTGCAAGAAATTATTCACTGCCACAAGATGCCATTCCTTTTCGAGAAAGGAAGGGTAGAAATCGGACGAACAGCTGAGCGGGGGGGGGGGGGGAGAACTAGTTTCTCCGTCTAAGGAGGTGGCACCGAGAGTGTAACACTCAACACAGAGAGTTTGGGATACAATCCTATTAAGTCATTTAATAGGGTTTAATTCTGAGTGGACATGCATAGGATTGCATTGGGACTGAACATAAGTCATGACATTTGTCCCAACGATTTCAATGGGTTTGCGCTAAAAAAAAAAAAAAAAAAAAAAAGACTAAATCTGGCTCCCACCCATTGAATTTAACCAAAACTTTTATCAGGGAAAAGAAAGCAATCACATGTCAGAGATTACTCCATGAGACATATACATTCATTTGGATGAGTTTTAAGAAGCGCCTCACCCACATTTTAACTTAAGAAGCGCCTCACCCACATTCATAAACCATATCGAATTGGCTCAGAACCAGAAGCCAGCTGCAAGGAGGGGGAAAATCCCTCCCTCCCCTGTAGTTTGTTTACCCTCCCTTGTAGGAAGTATGTTACTTGCACGTATTGCAAACGCAAAGTAGTCATATAAAAGAAACAATAAAAGCTACCAGTTTGCAAAGGACGTAGTGGTGAACCTGAGAGACAGGCACAGAATAATTTGTAACAAACCTTACCAAAGGCCCAGCGCTGGCATCAGGCCAGACTTTAAGAAAAAATCTCACTCCCAACCCCATCCTTTTTTGAGCAAAACAGGATATTCACTTAATTTCATCCAAATATTCTCAGGAACAAGAACATGACAATTATTTTTCAAGACATAAATTAGGAGATTGTGTTTAATTTACCAAGTTTGAAGACATGCCTTATCCACATGCATAAATTATGTGCAATCAGATCACAAGGGAGGGGGCAGGTGTGTGTGTGTGTGTTCTTTTTCTATAGGAACAAAATAGTAGTCACGATATCCCCCTTTACCCAGATTAACTGATTAATAGAATAGGAATGGCAAAATGAAACTTTATGCTGCTTGAGTCCAGTTCATTTGTCTCTCGGAGATCTGTAAAGCTGTCCTAATGTAAAGGAAACAGTTTCTTTTTTTATTATTATTTTAAAACTATTTCCTCGAGATGATATAGCTGAGTTCATTACCTGGGAGGAGAAATGGAGGGTGCAAATTCCTTACCTTCATGCCTCCTCACAACAATTCTACAAAGTAGGTCACAGTTATTTCCCATTTACAGGTGGGGAACTGCGAGTGAGAGCGAATGATTTGTTTTAAGGTGGATACCTATCTGGTCCAGGCTGGGTTGGGTTTAACCAGATACACCCAGTGTGTCCAGCCTCAGTCATACTTAGTTAGTCCCATTGATTTCAATGGGTCTGCTCTAAATATGACTAAACCTGGATACAACCCAAAATATATCAAAGATTGATCCTACTCAGAAGTAAGTCCCATTGAATTTAATGGGTTTCCTACCAGGTAAGTAAGTGTAGGATTGCAGCTTAACAGGAGTTTTCCCATCACTGGCTTAAAGTGAGTCGATATTTTGCCAGCAAAACACACACACACACACCCTCTCTCTCTCTCCTTCCTTCTTCCAGTGGGCTTTAATCCATTTAGTAGGCAGATGAATCTTAACTACAAATTAACATTTAGGGCACCCAGGTAAAGGGCAGGAATAGATTCCGGGTCTCTCTTTCCTGTGCCAAATCTGATTTTAAATTGGAGACATAAAAGTCAGGTGCCCCCCCATTCTAGCAATAAGAAAGGAGGGGTACTGAGGCTCAGTTTAAATGTTTCTTTCTTTCTGTTCTACTTAAACCAGTTTAAATCTGGAGCTTTCAGAAACGAGGTATACTTAAAAGCTGCTGGTTTCAAGAAGGATTTAAAGAACAGCTAGGAAGTGTAACTTGCCATAGGTTGCACCCCGTGTTAAGGTTTCTTATGATATATTTGTTTTTGTTTTGCATCTAGACGACGGAGCCCTATGCTGTCATTAAGGCCTGGCTGTGATGAAAGTGAAGGCTCTTATGCTTGGGATCCGCTCTGCAAACAACTGTAATAATTTCCATTTTGCAGCGGCGGTACAGAAGCGGAGGCAGTCTTGATTTGCTCAAGGTCGCTCGCTGAGTCTCTGAATGAGGAAAGATCTGAACTCAGGTCTCGCCCAGGCCTTCTTCCACCATCCAGTTGGGCCACCTTCATACCCAGCACGATCAAAAGTCATATCATTCCCCGGGGCTAAGGGAACAGGGGCAGTTGAACACTGAATTAGACCAAGGCCTTGAAGTCTATACATAGAGTGAAGTGGCTGGGAATCCTGCTTTATTTTCATTCCCCATATATATACATATCCATAGCTTATCCCACGTGGAAACTGGGAGAGTTATGATATTGCTTTCTATGGGTTTCGTGTGTGTGTGTGTGTGTGTGTGTGTGTGTGTGAGAGAGAGAGAGAGAGAGAGAGAGAGAGAGAGAGCGCTAATCAATTTTTAAAGCATACTTGTGTATTTTACTTTGTGTATGCATTCCACTTCCCTTAGAAAAGAGGCAATGGTCGTCGTATATGCATATATCTATATATCTATCTATATAATATTCCATTAGCAGATATCCCTCACTCTCTTCTGGGTCTGGTTTCTACTTGCAAATAAGTTAACAGAAATTAAAGAAGAGGTACACAGAAACCCCCTACACTGAAAAAAAGGGAAAGCTTGAAGAAATACGGTTTGACAAGGGGCGACTAGTGTTATGGAGGGGAAATACTTCTAAAACCCAGCAGAATTCCAGTGAAGTTTTTTGGGGGGGAGTCTTTGGGTTGGGAGACGTCCCAAAGGCCGATATATAGGCGGGTGGAAAAGTAGATCGACGCTGATTGTGTATCGAGGAGGTATCCGGGTTTGTATCACTCTTTTCTCCCCGCTCCTCCTTTTCTGCGTGTAAATGCCTACATATATATCCTTCGCTAAACGCATTTACTTTGGAAAGTGAGTCATATTGATTACAATGGACTTAGGATCTCAGGAGTACACCTCGGATATCAAGACGCCGTCTTATCTGGATTTCTAATAAAAACCCTATTGATCTTTCTCAACTGGTATACACCAATACATCTTTCCCCTCTCTGGATTTGAGCCATGTCCTCCAGCTCTTATATTCTGTTCGCATTAACTCGTATGCATTCACTTTCTCTCCCCCCCCCCCGCTTGCACATATTATGTAATATACTCTGAATGCGGACAGTGTGTCGATGCCACTTTTTGCGCGCAGCATTCATTATTTCACACTTCTCAAGCTCCTCAGCATGTCGAAATTGAGTTCCTGCATTCACTTTCTTGCCACCACCCAGGCTAAATCAGAAAGGCCCGTGTCTGATCAAGCAGAATATCTCCGAAACTTCACCGAGTATAACTTCTGCAAATAATATGTACAAGGGGACAGTTTCGCTTTGCGCGCGCGCGCGCGCGCGCACACACACACACACACACACATATTCTGTGCAGTAGTCTGCAGTTTTGCTGTCACCTACAAACTCTTTTCTTTTCTTTATTTCTCTTTTCTCTCTTTCTTTTTCTTTCATCATGCAATCCTTGTGAGATGATATCTTTTAAAAACTACTATGGATAAAACACATTTAAATCAACGTGTGTGTCTACGTGTGTGTGTGTGTGTGTGTGTGTGTTTGAACACGTACACCACGTTCCTGCAACAGGATGTGGCCCAGTGCAATTTCCACAATCATACGAGGGATCAGAAAAGGCTGAATACGTGTTGAGGTATTATGAGGGGGATATTCCCTCAAAGAATTAAGAGATCCGGACGTTTCAAAAAAGACAGGGTGCAATTTGTAAGGAATGTTAAGAACTTCGTGATCTCAGATGGATCAGAATTGAATGATCACGTTTGGTGCCTTTCTGTTTTTCCTGTCTTTCTTCCATCTCTTTTTCGAATTCTATAAATGTGCATCCCAGAATTCTATCCTTTCTGCACCAGCCCATGATTTTCCTTTCCATTGAATTGTGTCCATTCTATGTGGGGGAGAGGGCACTGGTGTATTTTCCACCCCCCTCCCACGCCCGCGCGGCCTCACCTCGTCAATCTGCTCAGATTGAAGGAAAAGCAATCACAAAAATATAATATCCATCCCCTTCCTGAAAGAGAAGCCCGTCACGTGTGGGCGTCTTCTCCCCTCTCCACCCCCTCCCGCCCCGCCCCTTTTCTGCCCGTCTGGCCATGAAAGCATTTTCGCAATGTCGGTCTCCCCCCACCCCACTCCTCCCCCCCACCCCAGAACGCCTCCAGTGGATGCGCCTCAGCCAATGGGAGCGCCATTCTGGGCAAGCCACGTCCCTTGCGTCGGGGTGTGTGTGTGTGTGTGTGTGTGTGTGTGTGTGTGTGGATGGGGCGGGGTGGGAGGGAGAGGAGATCTCGGGCTGGGAGCCCAGGCGACGGTCCTTGGGCAGCCGCCAGCCTCTTAAAACCATCCTCGCCTGCCGGCCCGGCCCCCAGTAGTCGCCTCGCCTGCCTCGGTGCCGCTACCCCGTCGGAGCGGAGCTCGAGGTCGGTCTCCCATGCTCCGTCCCGCCGGATGGACGCCGAAGCAGCCTTCGGAGAAGCCCGCAGGAGCGCAGATGAGGCGCCCCGCAAGGGCATGGACGGCTTGCTGAGCTCGGCCACTTTCCCGGCCAGAGGCCACTGCCGGAGCGCGGCTCTGGGCGACCCCGGCAGCCCGACCATGCAGGGCGCCGCTTACCCTCCCCTGGACGGCCCTCCTCCTCCTCCGGGCTGCGGAGAAAGCTCGGCCAAGCCCTGCATCCCGTGCCCCGCCGCCATCCCCCAGGCATCGCCGCCGGCCGCCACCGCCTCGCCCTTCTCCTACGGATGCTTCGGCGGCGGCTACTACTCGTACCGCGTGGCGCGGAGCTCCCTCAAGCCGTGCCCGCCGCCGCCGCCGCCGCCGCCGCCGAGCGGCTACCCAGCCGAGAAGTACCTGGACCCCGCCTACAACGCGGTTGCCGCCCCGGAGGACTACCAAACGCGGCCGGCCGAGTTCGCCTTCTACCCGGGTTACGCGGGGCCTTACCAGCCCATGACCAGCTACCTGGACGTGTCGGTGGTTCAGACCATCGGGGGGCCTTCTGGCGACGCCAGGCACGAGACCCTCCTGCCCGTCGACCCTTACCACGAACCCTGGGCCTTGGCCGGAGGTTGGAACAACCAAATGTGTTGTGCCAAAGATCAAAGCCCCGCAGGACACTTTTGGAAATCTGCTTTTGCAGGTAACGCGCGATGCCTTCAAAGATGCAGCATCTCCTCTCTTCTCTCTGTCTCTTCCCCCTCCGCCAGCCCCGCGCCGCCGCCAGATGCTCACATTCTCTTGGGTTTCCAGGGGGGCTGATTGAACCCGAACTAGGGAGCGCCTCAGGCCCTCAAAAGAGACGGGCTGGGGGCCCAATCCTGCCGGGATAAGGACGAGTGATTGTAGTTCCTCGGGGGTAGCCGTGGTTAGAAACTTTGCAAAGCGTCCAATATTTTTTTTTCATATATTCCAGGGCTGAGCACTGGTCTAAATTAGCTTTGCTCCAAGAATTCCCTGCTCCGAGTTATTCCGTGCCTGTGTGAGAGAGAGGGGGTCTATTTTTTTCTTTTCTGTAGTATAATAAATTACTGTGGGCTCATCGGCTCCCAGAGAATACTATATACATACGGAAAGTGCATGCATATGTTCTATTTCCCCCCCCCCCCGTAGCATAATAAACTGTTGTAAACCGCCCAGAGAGCTTCGGCTATTGGGCGGTATAAAAATGTATTAAATAAAATAAAATAAATAAATCACTGTGTACGTTTGGGCTCTTAGGGGATATATGCAGACCGAATATATCTGTGCATATGTATATGATTTCCAGCGATAATGAGAGCAATCCATATCGCAATGAAGCGAACTGCTCCTTTTATATACCACACACACACACACACACACACACGGATGAACACGCGGCGTGTTGTGACTGATTTCAGCGCGATGTGAGTATCTTTCAGTCTCGCCTGGAATATTATTACAAATTATGTATGAGCTTAAGCAGGCATCTGTGCGTGCCTCTGTGCGGGAGGGTTCCTAAGTTAAAAAGTAGTTTACCTATGGAAAACGCCAGCCCAGGAAGGTTGAGAATTGCGATTTGAGTTGCTCTCATTATCGCTGGAAATCATATACACATATGCACAGAACAGATATATTCGGTATGCCATATATTCCGATAGGTGCACAGTATGGCAGAGAGGCCCCCTACCTGGTTACTTTCAAGATCCGAATTGAATGGGCAGGTTAGAGATTCTTGTTGCAATTTTAAATGCCCAGGATCCTTGGCACATCATTGCTGCTAGTAGCCAGAGTTCAATCCTGAGCCAGCACCACCAATCCCCCAGCGCTCGAGCACGTGGGATGTAATCATAACGTGTAATTAGGTGTGCCCGCTTATCATGAAGTCAAGGATGTCTCTGAGCATATGCAGAGTGCCTTTCACCACCCAGGAGCCCCCAGCCAGCCCACAGCACAACCGGGATTAGGATGAGGGCCTCTTTGTTGGTGCATAGGTTTGAGCCCCTGCACCTGTCAACATATTTATTTTCGGATCTTGCCCCAATAAATTAAGTCTCCATAAGGGAGCTGCAATATACAGGTATTGCTACAGGTGCGGGATACCCTATTTTAGAGCAGGGCTTTCGATTTCCTACCTGCCCCATCCCCCCCCCCCCGTGTCTTTGTGTGCGTGTTTCCCTCTGCTTTTTCTTTATTTGTACTCCTTCAAATCCACTGGAAACAGGACTAATTTCCTCCCAGAAAATTTGTATATGATCAGTTGTTCCAAACGCCTTAGGGCAGATGAAGGGGGTGGGGTGGGGAAACAACAACCCCTAAAACATAAAGGCAGAGTGCAATGGCAGGGCTGGATATTATTGCTGTCCAACAGAGGTCAGTGGGACATATTAAAGAATGTAGTAGGACAGAGGTGTCTGGGCGTTTATTACAGCAGGGACTCTAAGGCTGCCACCCTAAACTGGCTTACTTGCACATTGGCCCTAAGAAAATGAATGGGGTTCACTATCTGCCAATCAGTATGTTAAGAACGGCACCTTAATCTCAGTATTTCCACTGCACTGGGGGTCTCTCCAGACCCTGCCTGATGCAATGGAGAAGCAGCACAGGAATCTAAAAATGAAGGGCTATGCTACCCCATAGGAAGTCTAATCCCTGAGATAGACAAATCCCCAAGGAAAAGTTGGGGTTGGACATATAAGGGCGGGCGGGAAATACATTGCACCCACAAAAACACAGAGATCTCTGAAGGGCCTAGGTGGAGAAAGTATTGGCTTAAATATGTCATGTCATACAGGGAGAGGCTTTGGGGGGGGCTGGTGGGGGGGGATTCCATCTGGATGCAAGGGGGTGTGTGTGTTTGTGTGGATTAGATGGCTGTTCCTTGGCTATTGCTTTCAGCTCTTATACTCCTGTGATTCTCTGTGTGGTCCTCCAGTGAACACTGGGTAGCAGATGTTCAAGAAGGCTTCGCCACCAGGGGTCGTGGAATGTCATCTTCCTGTCCCCTATAGCACTGCTATGACTGCAACCCATCAAGCCATTAACTCCAGTTCCAGTTCATCACATTATGTAGGAATTCTCAGGGAGTGTGTGAGTGTGTGTGCCTTGGACTGCACACCTAATGAGCAGTCACTGGACTATCAGACAAGAGTTGTCTCAGGAGATCGCCTGTTGATTTTGTTATTGTTCTGTGGCTTTCCTGAAAATGAATCTCCAGGTGTTAATGCAATAACAACACAAAATATAATAATGCCTTCAGCAATTATTTATTATTGATAGCATAGCTACTTAAAGCAGTGTACCAAAACTATTTATGTGTATTTTAAGTATTTATATACCGCTTTTTAGCTATACAATCTCCTAAAGTGGCTTACAATATTTTGAGATGATACAGTACCAATAAAGATTAATATTACATATATATATATATATATATATATGGTAATATTGTAGGGTCCAAGCCAATGAATCACAGATTTTAGATCCAATAGCATAAATCACAATGCTCAGTGCTTCCAGTGAATACCAGGATAATTTTGTTTCAGAATTATTCATTATAACACTATTAAATTCCATGTTACATTGATTCAGTATTTCCAATTCCTTGCCTTTAACCACTGCAACCACAACAACAATAAAAAAGCAATATCAGGAAGTTCTCTTCTGCAAACGCCAGTGAAATTAATAGGACAAGCTCTCTTCCTCCCATACATCTGAATGGGCCTTGTGTAGGAGATTTTCCCACTGGATTTGCTCCAGTGTTGCAGTTAGATAATTGTAGACTCTGGAATTAGTGTGTGTGTGTGTGTGTGTGTGTGTGTGTGTGTGTGGTCTTTAGATCAGTTTTCCCCAACCTGGTGCCCTCCAGATGTGCATAACACACCAATGTGGCATAGTGCTGAGAGTGTTGGACTGGGGCTTGGGAGATCCAGGTTCTAGTCCCTGCTCGGCCATGAAACTTACTGAGTGACTTTGGGCCAGTCACTGACTCTCAGCCTAACCTACTTCACAGGGTTGTTGTGAGGATAAAATGGAGAGGAGGATGAGGATAATGTAAGCCGCCTTGGGTTCCTTGCAGGAAAAAAGGCAGGGTTTATTTATTTATTTATTTATTTATTGCATTTATACCCCGCTCTTCAGCCAGAAAAGGCTCCCAGAGTGGCTTATAAAGATTAATAATAAGACAGTCCCTGCCCTCAGGCTCACAATCTAAAAGACATGACACAAAAGGAAAGGGGTATAAATATAATAAATAAATAAACTCCCACAATCCTCAGCCAGCATGGCCAGGCTGCTTATATGTCAATGCATATTACTTCACTTACTTCAATATGTGATTCTCCTGCGGATTCTAGTAAGGGAGGCCTAGACGACTGACAGCATCATTGATTTGCTCTAGTGCAGTCTTCCCTGATGTGTTGCCCTCCATATGTTTTGGACTACAACTCCCATAATCTCTGACCATTGGCTGTGCTTGCTGTGGCTAATGTGAGTTGTAGTCCAAAACATCTGGGGCGGGGACCATGTTTGGGAAGACTGCTCTAATGCTTGGATTATTATGTAACCCTCTATACTATTACTATTGGTTATGACTGACTGCACAATTATAGTGGGCTATCCATATTCAATAATACATAACAACAACAATAATTTGCACAGCAATAAAGTGTGCTACCTTCTATCACCACAGCACATATTATTTCTGCATTGCACAGTATTGTTGTGGCAGTGTAGACCCCAAGAAGGATAGTCTGTATAAATATTTTAGTAATATATACTGCTGTTTATGCTTATCCACCACCAGCATCTAGCATTATTTATTAGCATCTAATCAGGAAAGTATTGCTCCAGACAGAAAATGGCACATAAGCGCCAAAAAAAAAAAAAAAAAAACCCCACCAAAAAAACAACAACCCACCTTCTGTCTCAAAAAATCAGTAAAAGATAATGTGGCACAAAGTTAAGCACTTTCAAATCCAATGGGTTGGATCCAACCTTAGTCAGAATAGACACATTGAAATAATGGGACTTCATCATTTCTTAAGCAGATGAGTAACTTAAGTCCCATTGATTTCAAAAGATCTATTCTAAGTTTTCTAAGTCTGAATCCAACCCACTTCTTCGGATGGGAGGTTTAAGCATGTGACTTTCAATTTAAATATAACAGGGGTTTAAGAGTACCTACTCTTGATTGGATCATGTCCATATTTTTAAAACAGCCATTTAGTAAAATCTATTAAGCCTCATATTGTCTCAAGACTCAATTGAGGATCTGAATTGCAGATGATGGCCATAATATATATGTTGTCTGCTGCCCCCCTCCCCAGTATCTAAATGCAACTTAACTCCTGGTTGGAATTATTCCACAATGATTTTCAGATCTATGTGAATCTGTTCTATATATTGGCTGGAAAAACATTGTGACTGTAACAGACAAAAAATTCATCTGAAATGACATGTCAGTGACCTTACATTACAAAAACATGCAATTTCCTGCAATTTTATGGTAGGATCCTGGTGGTTTCCCCTGAAATAAATATCTAATGACCAAGAATTCCTCAAAATACAGGCTGTCCGAAGAATGTTGCTTTCACTTTGTGATGTGCTTTATAACACTTTACATTGTTTTAATTTAGCACATTGCAAAATGGTATGCCATTGGTTATTTAAAACAATTATTTACAGTCATTTTATTTATGTAACTCTCCAAGACCTCAACTCAGTACTGAGATCTGGCATTTCCCCCTCAGATATGAGTAACATGCAACAGCGAATAACCATAACAATTTCAGACATATTCACTAGTATGTTTGGTCCTAGAAAGTACCACGATGCACTATTAATTTGTGAGTGCATTCATTACTACAGCCTGTGCATCCAGCCCTGTTGAAACTCCAGTGGCTCATAAGGTGGGCAATTTGCTCAGTATTAATGTTTGCATAAACATTGGAGATTACCAATGACTTATTAATATACAGGTGTGTGTGTGTGTGTGTGTGTGGGACAGAGAGAGAGAGAGAGAGGGAAATCTAAGTAGGACCCTAATGCCCTGTAAATAAGGAAACGGCAAATCAAGGACCTAGTGCTGAATAATTTCCTAACGCTTCCTCCGGACACAAAATACATTTAAGTGGGACTAAGTCCCACGGAAATCAATAGGAATTAATATCAAATAAATTGTTTACAAACGGTGTAAAGGTTACTCAGCCAGTTTGAAACCGCAACAAAGACAACTTAATCGGGATTAATTTATAATCTCAATATCTCCATGATGATGATGATCATGATGACGATGATGATTCCGAAGGGAAGAGGGTGGGATTAGAAAGATAGAAACTACTCATCTGATATACTGTATTACCCAATCATAAACACACACATAAGTCCCATTGGTTATAGTGGACTTGGAAGCAAATGAGAGGAATTCTTGCCAAGCAGATCAATTAGGTTGATCAATTGGATAGATCAGTTAGGTACCAGTTTCCCCCTGTTCGTATTGGACAAGTCACACATGATTAATCCGGTCCAATTGGATTTATTTTACTCTCACCCCACGCACCCCACGCAGGTGATTTCAGTGGGATGTTATGTGCAAAGCAAACCTATAATGTAGGACGGGGTTATACTATCACTGAGAACAGAGGTTGCCTCAACATCGCTATGACATTGGGGTCGAAATAAGCGTTATGGCGGCAGACCCGTGTCTCAAGAGAATGGGCAATGTATACAGGCCTGTGGCTTATGCTGGCTCAGCTTGTCTGAGTGTGGAAAGCTAAGCAGGGTCAAGCCTGGTTATTACTTGGATGGGAGACCCCTCCTCTAGTTTCCTGCGTTGAGCAGGGGGTTGGACTCGATAGCCTTGTAGGCTCCTTCCAACTCTATGATCTATGAATCTATGTGAGAATAAATCAGGCAAGAAGAAGGAGAGAGAGAGAGAGAGAGAGAGTTATTAATACGAATTTGTAGAGTCTTCACTCAGGAGCTTGGGGGTTAAGTAGAAAGTGATCTCACATTAGTCAATTTCACTCTGGCGCTGGGGAGCCACCGGACAAAAGACTGGGCCGCGGTTGTCAATTTCACTCCCCCAGGGCTGCAGTTTTCCCAGCCGGCAGGCCTGCACCTTCCTAACTCGTGGCTAGTTTAATTGGCTCTGTCCTCTTTCTTTCTCTCGCCGGTCAGAAGCTGTAGGCCAACACGCTCCAGAGGGCTGTTCCTTCCGCCGCGGCCGTAAGAAGAGGATCCCTTACAGCAAAGGGCAGCTGAAAGAGCTGGAGAAAGAATACTCCAACAGCAAGTTCGTCACCAAGGATAAGAGAAGGAAGATTTCCGCCGCCACCAACCTCACTGAAAGACAAATCACCATTTGGTTCCAGAACCGGAGAGTGAAAGAAAAGAAGGTAGTGGCCAAGGTTAAAACCACCACCACTAACAGCAGCAGCGGCAGCGGCACCCCATGAGACAAAGACACTCAGAAGAGTGGGGAGGGAAAGAGGAAGGAAGGAAGGAAGGAAGGAAGGAAAGAAGGAAGCAAGCCCAGGTGGAAAGGCCTTGCGTGGACAGGAGATGAACAGGGGAAAGGGGGCGCGCGGGGAGGAGAAACTAAACCAGGATAACACACGTGGAGTCTTCCATGGCTTCCCCTGCCCCCCATTTCCAGCCTGCGATGGTCTCCCCATTTCATCTCGGTGGAAGAATTTCACTGACGAATTTCGCTGGCGGTGTCGGCGCTCCCTGCCTAATGTCTCTTAATTTTTCTTTTACTTCTTCAAAAAATATTGTTATTTCCTTGAATAAGTTAAAACCTATTTGCAAAACAGCCGGTGATTTAAGAGCGATGCAATGTTATTGTTATTGTTGCTACTATTGTTTTATTATGTGTGCGCGCGTGTGTGTTTGTGTGTGTGTGAGAGAGAAAACCGTGTGCAATTTAAAATTTATTTTGATGGTTTGTTGTTGTTGTCGCCTTGGCGCCATTGCTATGCGAATTATATTATCTTTCTTTGTACGAAGTTCAGTGATTAAGAGCTGCTTTAGGGGAAGGTGTGGGGGAGAAAACAAAATGCAGCCCAGAGGACTAGAACTGCCTAAAGGAGAACCGAACTTTAAATAAATGCTCAACAACCACGATTTTTTGGTTTGGTTTCGGTTCCTTTGAATAAAATGTTCTACAGAAGTGAAGGATAAGTGCCCCCTTTTTTATCTGTATGAAATGTTAACAGGTATTTTTACCACGAAGAAAACCTATAATTTATATATATGTATATATACACACACACACAACATAATCTATGTTTTAGGGTACTTGTACATATGAGAGGTAATAATCTATATTAAAATATCAGCATTATAATGTAATGTATATTTTAGGATGGCATGCATGTATATGAGGGCTGACCACCGTCTGAAGGGGTTTTTTTTTTTTTTTTGGTTGTTTGATCATACGGCAATCGATTAAATTCATTGATTGCATTTAAATAAATTTGCATACTACCAAAATCTTATTATAAGTGCCTTTGAAGACATTGAAAGATGTGTGAGGGAATTCACAATATTTCATTTCATTTCTATACCGCCCAATAGCCGAAGCTCTCCGGGCGGTTTACAAAGATTAAAATCTTTTTTAAAAATACATTATAAAACCCAGATACATACAAACATACAACACGCGATACGATATAGTAAACAAGAGTTACTACGCATAGTTTGAAGGGTGTGTGTGTGTGTCCATCTTTAAGGTTTTATTTTTCATTGCCTGTCATATTAACACACGAGAGGAAGTCTGCCCTTCAAATTCAGCCCCACTGATTAAAATCTGCTCTTTACATTAAAACTTAGAGTCCTAATTCGTTTGTCTGTATATAATCTATGGAAAGGCTGCAACCATGTGTACACTTAACAGGGAGTAAGTCCCTTTGAAATCAGTGCGTCTTGCTACGAAGTAAGTACGGATGGGGTCACGGTGTAAATTATATTGGATGCTACCTGCTGTTGAATTAACATTCTGCTCCGATCTACACAAACTTGGGAGCAGCCAGGCTCCTCTGAAATCCATGTGACTCCCTCCTAGGTAAATTTACTTAGAATGTAGATATGTAAGGGGCTTCTTTGGGGTGGAGGAAGAAAACATGTTGGAAGGGAGTAGGGACTCACTCGGTAAGGGATGGTGCTATTACCACCACAGCCAATAAATACTAAAAACTATGTTACAGTTAGGACTAGGACTCAGCTACTAGTAGTCCTAAGCACAAATTAGTTCTCCAGCCGCTAACGAGAGAGGTTTTAGTTAGAATTTCTACTATTTGAATACGATTTGGGGGAGATACCTAAAGAAAAGGGGGGGAGTTTTACAAATTGGAAGGAATAATCAGCCATGTCGTACACTTAGGTAACGCATATTCGAATGTATCAGTTCGAAGTAAATTTCACTGAAATCAATGGGTCTTATTTCCAAGCAAATCTTTGGGGGCTAGGGGTTGAAGTTTCCCTAATCAAAGGGAAGTCTTTGTCAAAGCCAATTTTTCAAAATTAGAAATGTATCCGGTAAGTCTAAGGTTGCCATTGTGATTCTAGGGAACGGTAGTTAGAAGTGAGCCCCGTTGATTTCAATGGAACTTGCTTCACCCAAAATTTGTTTAGGACAGGGGTGTGTATATGTTAGTAGTGCTATAACTGTCGATTTTTTTGGTACTTATATAATAATGTACATAATTTCTCTTGACTGTCATAGAGATTGAATTGCAGTGCTCTTTATTGGACACCACAGGACCGAACATTAAATGAACATAATAAATCATAGAAATACAATAAATGAATGCAATAAATGAATGCAAAAAATAACTCAGTGAGAGAGAAAAAAAATCCTTTAAACTGGCAAACTCACCGGATTTCTTCCTTCTTTCCTTTCTTTTGGGATTGTGCTTGCAATTTCTAAGAAACAGCAGGGAAATTGCCCGATGGGTTAACAAAAAAAATAAAAATGCAGCGTAGAAGCTCCTGAGGGTGTGGGTTGCTTGCGTTTTTGTTTTGCTGAAAATCTCTACGTTCTACAACAAGTATTGGTGACATTCCGAGTAAGTAATCCAGCTCCTCTCCCTCGGTACCTCAACAGAGTCGAACTGGATTGTAAGCTTTAAACAAAGTTTCTTAGATTTATTTTACACCCCCCCCCCAATATTTCTCTGTTCCTTGCCTTCTATACCCCACAATCAATATACTTCTTGTGTTGATGTCAGATCCTTTTGGTGTTGTATCTCAGAAGGGCCAGATGTGTAAATACATAATGCCTAAGGAGAAATTCATTAACAATGCACTCACATCAATGGCTAGGCCAAGTTCAAGGATGATTCTGTCTGTCTTCCTCTGTGATCTACTCTCTTAGACCACTGTAAGGAAGGCATAAGAATTGTTGATATGCATTTTTAAAAAGAGAGGTGATGGTTTCTTTTCTTTTCCTTTTTGTAAAAGTACTTTGCCTGAAGGGTAAATTCGATTTTAGAGCCAATATCATGTTGCCTCTACTTTTGGCATGTGATTGATTATTATGGCTTGCGGAGGGGGAGCTAGGGGTGAGAGACGACCGTAGTGAAGTCTGCTCCCGTTCCCGTCTCCTCCCTTTTCACTAAAATATCGTAGGCTTTATTCACGGTTGCATTGGACAGACGTTCTGCTTTGCTCTCTACAGGAAAGGCACCCGGATGTGCCAGCAACCTCTCGCACCACACACACCCCGCCACGCCTCCCCCCTTGATCGTTAGTGTTGAAACTGACAAAGGAAAAGGGGGTGCACCGCGAGGGGGAGGGGTCCTTCGGAGCTGAACCAACTGCTCGGGTCACCGGCCTTTGCGGCCTCCAGTAGCAAGGGAGGGAGGAGCGGTTTTCCAGCCAGAGAAAAGCAGGCCTTAACTTTGACCCCAGAGGCCGGGTTACTTAGGCTGTGTTGACCTTGACCCATCCCCTCCCCCGGAAAAGGAGGTTCTTAAGATCAAAATGAATTTATTAGGAGAGTTCTTTGAAAGCGGGTGGGGAATGACGATTCGGCGCTTGCTTGCAAAGTTAGGTTACGAGCTCCACCTTCCGGTTGTGCGTGTCAATGCACCCAGTAGCGTGCTTTGCTTTGCTTTGCTTTGCTTCTCTCTCTCTCTCTGGCCGTTTGCTTTGCTCCTTCCTTTCACTCCGTCTAGGCACGTGTTCCTGCGCAATTGTGCTTACGTGTGTGTGTGTGCGTGCGTGCGTGCGTGCTCGTATACGATCTGATCTTCTTTCTTCCATCATGTGCTAGACGCAGTGTTCTCCAACCTTGGGTCCCCAGATGTTTTTGGCCTACAACTCCCAGCATGCCCCAGCACGTAGCTGGCTGGGGCATGCTGGGAGTTGTAGGCCAAAAACATCAGGGGACCCAAGGTTGGAGAACACTGTGCTAGAGTAAGAGAAAGGGGAGGGGGAAGACACGAGATAAAACAAGAATATGGTACGTTTATGAAAAAACACACAAACGGGAAACAGATTGAATTGTGTGACTTACGACACAAAGCATACCTCCCCACACCTATGTATTGGTTATGCATTACGCAGAGGAAGGAACAGGGGGCTCGGTTTCAGAGCCTGGACTTGTCAAGACCTAGACACATGAAGAGAACGAAGAGAACGCCTAGGAACACTGCTATCCGTTCATCGCTGAATAGCCACATCTGAGTCCCTAACTCCAAATCGGGGGTTATTATGTTTATATAACGTTTCTCCCACTCCCACCACCCAGGCGTTCACATACCCTGTCTCTGTAATCCTTACAGCACCCTCTTTAGGCAGTCCAGTTTCTCCCCATGGTACAGATGCCAAGACTGAGGCTGCTAGATGATGACCAGGATAAGGTCACACAGTGAACTCAAAGGCAAGTAGAGATCTAATCTGTACCACAAACTCCTGACTACCTTGCTGCTATGTCACTCCTCACATACCAATACTGCTGCTACTTTTGCATTTCAATTATTCTCTGCTGCTATTTCTTTATTGCTATATGATTTGGGAATCTAGTTCCCCTCCTTCGAGATATTTATCAATCCATCTGTCTGTCTCAGCCTTCTCCAGCCTGGTGCCCTCCAGATGTGTTGGGGTACACCCCATCAATGATCAAGGCATGGCTGTGCTGGCTGGGGATGATAGGGACTGTAGTCCAACACATATGCGGGGGCACCTGGTTGGGGAAAACTGGTCTGTCTGAATGTTTAGGATTTTTAGAGTGGAGACGTTAGCCCCCCCTCCCCAATATTTTGAATCTTAGACCTAATTTTGAAGATTGATATTCAGTCAAATGGAACCCCACCCCTTTCCCTATCTCTCTCTGTGTGTTTTTAAATCCAGTTTGGGAGGATGGAGTAATCCCAATTAATTAACAAAAAATTATTGGGTTTTCATATTCAGGGGAACTGAACTCCATTTCCCTGCAAATCAGGGTGAAAAGTCACTAGGAAAATGTATTCAAGTATGGGTGCTGAACGACCAGTCTTTAGAAAACCAAAATCTGGAATTGTAGCCTCTGAAGCTAACAACTTCCTCTCATGTGAAGCCTAGTTAAAATCAGGAAGTTACAGGAACAATAATGTTCTAAATTGTGTGTGTGTGTGTGTGTGTCTACTCCCTTGAAAATCCAAAATTCTGGGTTTTGTACTAGTAAGCATCTATGCACAGACTTGCACTTGTGGCAAGTTTTCTCATCCTAGCTCATGTGAAGAATGAATGCACCCTAGGTATATAATCTAGTCATATGAAATTAAGGAGCAGCTATTTTAAATGCTAGGCAATACATCTTCTCTGTGTGAAATGCGGTATTGATCTCCAGTTGGGTGATGCTCACATTGGTAACAAAACAGAACCCTCAAATCCTCCCCCACCTAACAGCCTTCTAAAAACCCTGCTCTCTAGTGTCCATTACTCTCCACTGTCTATTGCTGTTAAAATACTCTCTACTGTCTGTTGTTCTCTCAACCCTATGACATGACATGAGTTTATATTTTATAAAGATCCCCCCCTTTGACTTCTCTAGGAAGCTTCATCCATCTTGAAGAAAATATAACTGAAGGCTTTGCCTTTTGTATGAATTATTTAGATGATGATGATGATGATGATGATGATGATGATAATAATAATGGCCCTCTCTCAGTAGAGATGTAAGATGCAGGAGGGGTTTCCTTGGAGGGGACCAAATGTATTATCTAGATCTATTGCTGTTTTGTAATGGCTGTGATAAGAAACACGATCAGTAAAATGGCTGGGATAAGAACCACAAGGAAAAAATTTGGAGGAATGTCGCAGTGTGAGCGTGTACTCATGCCTGTGCGTGCATTTTCTAGTGTGTATTTTACAGCTCACCTGCATTACATTAAAGCGGGCCCACAACTCAGCTTTTTAAAATTCTACTGATTCCGTGTGCCTAGCTCGCTGTATTAAAATCAATGGAACTGAAAAGTGTTTCGCTTTGGCTGCAGTGTTTACTATGTTCAGAGATATTCTGCAGAGGAACAAAGAAATTTTCCTTCCCTGGCACAATCAGGAAGACATTCCTCTTCTACAAAGATTAAAGTTAAGCCTTTTTTAGCGCATTTCAATAGAAGTGAGTAACACTACAGTACAATCCTAGCCTTGATTAGGAGCCTATACTCCTTTATCTGGGGGCAAGCCCTACTGAACTCAATGGGACTGACTTTTGAGTAGACATGTATAAGATTGCACTGTCCCGTTTCAGTCAGCGTGGTCTTTCTTTTTTGCTTGCTTGCTTCTCCAAATAAAGCACACAAACACAGAACCGGGGACAGAACACTAAAAATTAATGCTAATGTAATTAAGGCTGCAATCCTAAGCATACTTTCTAGGGAGTAAGTCTCACTGAATTTAATGGGTCCTTCTTCTGAAGTTCTGAGTAAGCACTCTTAGACATGCTGAATTAAAATCCTTCCCTTTCCTTGGATCGTGTCCATTGTCTATCCACCATGTGCCAAGCACAGCAAATCTGTTGTGTATTTTGGAACAATGCGTAATAACTGGGGAAATTGTGATAGTGTGCGTGCGCGCGCGTGCGTGTTTTAGCCAGATTTGTTTAATACCCAACGGATGCAGATGGGCACACAAAGTCTGTAAAGTTGTTATTTACAACGAGGATTAGTTATAAAGCAGCTGAGAGTAGCGTGAATAACCCATGAGCTTTCTGCAGATCAGTGGTGCTTATTACACTCTTTCCCGGCCTTCCTAGAAACAAAACGTTTCCTGGAGTCTTTCTCTCATCTCAGAATTATCCCTTGCTATTCTGTATTACGCAGGCCAGGAGGTCACAATTAACAACACACTACTCAAGAGCAATCCTATTGACCTTAATATAACCACTGTGGAGTACTTGAGATGGGCTAGACCCCCCTTCCTTTCCTCCTCCCTCTTCCAGACAACCACATTTTCCACACAGCCTATTCCCATAAATTACACACCCTTTTACTATGGCCTTTTACCTTCCCAACTTGTGGAATACATGAATTTTTATGCATGTGTGTCCTTTCTTCCCTCCTTTTGCTACCCTTTCCTTTTCTCTGTTTGCATTCAGATTCAGTTGGGAATCTGAATCGGGGCGGGGGCGGGGGCGGGGGCGGGGGCGGGGGCGGGAAGGAAATCCCTCCCAAATGTTCCAAAAACTGGGAGGTGGGGGAGGGAAAGGTTTGGTTGAGAGCCATAAAGATCTTACCCGGCGGTTGCAGAAGCACGTCTGAAATTCTTGTTAAAAATCCGAGAAGGAAGCGAAACACGTCACAATCAAGAATTTTTCCAGGGTTTTTTTTTTTAAGCGGGGGCGGGGGGGGAGAGAAAGCCTGGATTCCCCACCCACCCCTAAAAATTTCCAGTTTATTTTCTCTCTGACTCGATGCCCCACGAATCTCTGTAGCGTCTGAAGGTTCTCCCCCACCTTCCAATGTAACCGCCACTGACTATTTCTCTTCCTTTTAACTCTTCCCCCGCCCCCGCTCAGCTTCCACATCTTTGACCCTGTAAACCAGGCTTTGCGGAGACCTCCCACGGCCTAGTAAACAAGGGAGGGGGGAACACGTTTTTGTTGTCAAGTTCAATGGCAAAACCGCCTTCCAGCCGTTTCCGGAGAGAGACAGCCATCTATCACTCCGTTCTTGGAAACAGACTGGGGGATGGGAAAGGGGTTTGGGGGAAAGAGGGTGCCCACATGGCTTTCATGGATCAGACATGAATCTCTTGTGTGTGTACGCACCCGGAGGAAATAATAATAACAATAATATTGTTTGGAGGCATTCAAGGTGCGGCTGGACAGACATCTGTCAGAGATGCTTTGACCTGGATTCCTGCATTGAGCAGGGGGTTGGACTCGATGGCCTTGTAGGCCCCTTCCAACTCTACTTTTCTATGATTCTATGAATAATAATAATAATAATAATAATAATAATAATAATAATAATAATAATAATAATAATAATAATAGAGCCAGTGTGGCGTAGTGGTGAGAGTGTTGGACTGGGACTCAGGAGATCCGGGTTCTACTAGTCCCCGCTCGGCCATGAAACTCACTGGGTGACTTTGGGCCAGTCACTGACTCTCAGCCTAACCTACCTCACAGGGTTGTTGTGAGGATAACATGGAGAGGAGGAAGAGGATTATGTAAGCCGCCTTGGGTTCCTTGCAGGAAAAAAGGTGGGGTATAAATATAATAAATATAATACATAAACAAACAAACAAATAAATAATAGTCAGAAGAGAGCTAGATTTAACTGAGTTGGATCCAGTTTTAGTCATGCTTAAAGTAGACCCATTGAAATCAATGTGACAAGTTAGCCATGAGTCCATGACGAAAAGTAGAATCCTAGGCATTTATTTGGAAATGTGCCACTGTGTTTAATGGGTAAGTGTGCATAGGATCTCAGTTTTACAGTGCAATCCTATGCATGGGGCTGACTTACTCCCAGGTAAGTGTGTATATGATTGCAGCTTTAGAGTCAATGGGTTGGATGCGGATTTAGTTATAGTTAGAGTTGTCCCATTGATTTCAATGGGCCTTCTCTAAGTATGACTAAATTTGGATCCAATCAATGAAATCCTCTTCTCTGACCAGCATAATGCTTTTCCAAACTTGCCAAACATTCTCTAAAGAAATGCCCCATTCATCACAATGCAACTTCGTTCCATTTTAGGCGTGCTTTTTAGTTCCCAGGAGAATGCAATATTAATTGTTTCCTCCAGTTTACCGTTCATAGTCCATTTTAAACTTCGGAGTGGTCCAATAGCCTTTTAATGAGTCCCCAGTGAGACTGCTGAAGTGGTTTCTGGACTGCAGTCACTGGTTTTAAAAAAAATCACTGCATTCATTACATCACAACTTTATTTTTAAAGTTTGTTTTCTTTGAAGAAAAGTTTTACCCCACGACAATGATTCTAAACAAATGAATTTCATGGAAGTCCCATTGCATTAAATGGAGCATATTTCTTAGTTCAGTGGGTAAAATCAGGGTAGCTGTTCATAATTCCATTCTGGATGCAAGCCAGAACTAGGATTTGTAATAAGGGTTTGACTCTTGTCTACAGGACAAAGAAATATGGACACTTAAAACAATCGCTGCAGGGAAAGGCACTATGTGCTTTAGTGGACAGAATATCAGATTTGGATTGTTCGGGTTCAGAATTCTGTTGAGCTTTGGAATTCACTGGGTGACCTTGGACCAGTCAATAACTCTCAGCCTAATCTACCTCACATGGTTGTAATGAGGATTTAAAATAATAATAATAATAATAATAATAATAATAATAATAATAATAATAATGGTTTGATTTGATTTGTATTTATTGGAGGAAGAGTGAAATTTAGGTGGAATAATTATAACCACAAGTTGTTTAAACAACAACTCATGCACATTAAGATGTCAAAGATGGACAGAGGAACAACTCCACCATCACCAAACCCTTGTGCATGACCTGTTTGGCTATGAGCTCTTCAGTATAGTTGGCCTAAACATACAAAGCAGGTTCCACTGAAATGAAATCAAAGGGACTTATGCCCGCCCAAGTGGATGCAGTTCTATACACACTTACCTGGGAATATGAGACTAGACATGTATAGGATTGCGCTGTAATTGTGCTTAGGTGAGAGTGCTGGGTTGGAATATTTCAACAGCGATTGACTTCTTTTAATGGTTTCCCTTTAACACAGTTAACACAGTGTCTTCAAATCCTGCCCCTGGGGCCACACTCCAAATGATCTTGGACTTGTTTTCCACACCAGACACAAAGGGTTGTATCCAATGTTAGTATGACATAGAGTAGACCCATTGAAATGAATAAGATCTGCATCAGCTCCGAGAGCCCCTGCCAAAGAAAGTGAGGCAGGTGACTACCAGGAGGAGGGCCTTTTCTGCTGTGGCACCCGGGTTATAGAATGAGCTCCCCAAAGAGGTTCACCTGGCACTTACTTTGTATTCTTTCTGGCGCCAGGTGAAGACCTTTCTATTCTCCCAGGCATTTTAATCAGTTTAATCATCTTAATCATTTTAATCTTGTAGTTGTTTTTAATTCCGTTATTGTAACTGCTGCTGCTAGCTCTGCTGTTTCTTTTTAATCTGTGGTTTTAAATTTTATATTTTATATTGTATTTTATGATTTTAACTGTTGTAAACTGTCCAGAGAGCTTCAGCTATTGGGCGGTATAAAAATGTATTAAATAAATAAATAAATAAATAAATATGAATGGGACTTAAGTTAGACTAATATTGGATAGAACCCATTAACTTCACGCACCATTGAACTGGGAGGAAAGGTGGTGGTGGTTTGCCATTTTCTCCAATGGTGCAATTAGGTAAATTTAGACTCTTGACCTGTGTGTGTGTGTGTGTGTGTGTGTGTGTGTTCTTTAGATGTTGATGTTTTTTTTTACTTCACTTACTTATTCACTTTTTACTCACTTACTTGAGTGAGCCCTGCTGCATTTGGACCCCCTCTGCTGGGTGGAATCCTGGCCTTCTGTCCCAAAGTCCTGCCCTGACAGCACCACTCCAAGATGAGATTTTCCCTGTTCCTTTAAGGGGCTTACAGTGACTGGGTTCAGACAACCAGAGAACCCACACTTAAGGGTTTTGTCACTGAACCATGGGTTGTTGCTGAAACATGGATTATTGTGTTGTCTGAACCCAGCCCAGATAACAAACCATGGTGAACAACCCACAGTTCACAACCCAACAACAAACCACTGGTCCTCTTCTGTTCCTGGTTAACAAGCTATGGCTTGTTAGAGCAACTGGGTTCAGACAACAGGATAACCCACATTTCAACAGCAACCCAGGGTTCAACAACCACCCATACTCAACCCTTGAGTGTGAGTTATCCTGTTGTCTGAACCCAGTCAGAATCTCAGGGAAAGGCCCCAGGTATTGACTGCTGTATCTTTCCATTTTTATATCTAGGTTTACATTCTCCACCCCGACAGGTTTCCCTGATCATTATGCCCTCCCTATCTATATCTATGTTCTCCTTGAAAACCAAGGGCCCCAGTTCTCACGTATTGGCTCAGGGCTTCTGGCATTAGCGTATCCCTCTCTGGTTTGGGTGCTTTCCCCCAGGGTCCGGCCATCATGTACCTGTGGCTATGGGAAAGCCAAATACTTCCCTATCTGCAAGCCCCTCGGGGAACTGTCCCATCTCCCGCCCATTCTCCCTCCCTCCCTCTTTTCCTTCCTTCTTTTGTTCCAAGTTCATGCCCGCACCGCAAAGGTTGGGGGTGGGGGTTGTTGCTTGGTCGGCCGGGTGTTTTGCTATTGAACTTGAAATCCTGGTTGTAAACATTCTTAGACCCCCACAAGGATTTGGAGAGGGTGGCTTTAAAGAAACTTTGTGATTTACTTGGGGGTCGAGGTAGGGGAGAAAAGGCAGGAAGGAGGTGTGAGCGTGTGTCTTCTCTTCCCCCCCCCCCCCACCCGCCCCCAGCCCAGCATTTTCAGCACCAGAACAAAACCCTATACGAAGAAATCCAAGGTATTGCTTACTTTTCTTGCACTTTAGAAACAACAACAACAACAACAACACACAATTAAAATAAATGTAAGATCGATAGAGGTATTGGGGTGTATGTATGGAATTAAAATAAGGAGGAATTAAAGCAACGTTTAGCTGACTTTTTGGTTAGAAGTGTTGCTGGCTTGGCTTTGTCCACTGGAATTGTTAGCCATGATGCCAGATGATTACATTTGGCAATGTTGTTTTTGCAGAACTTCCTTGCTTTTCTCTCTCTCTCCGCCGCCCCCCGCATCTCCATTGAGTGGTAAGTGTATCCTTTCGAATTCTCAGCTAAAATTGCAACTTCAACAAATTTGGAGGGGAGCTGGCGGTTGCTAACCAGTCGCGTCATTGCTAAGTAATTGGGGCACAGCTTCCGCCAAGTTCTTCTGCGCAAGGCCCACGGAAAGCGATGAAGTGATTGGGGTTTCCGCAGGAAAACTCCCCGGAGGATTGCACTAGTCAGCTGATGACTGGCTAGTCCCTAACGTTGCTAATCAGATGATAAAAAGGGGCCCTTGATTACCATTAGGTGTTGTTGCTGTTGTTGTTGCTGTGCGTGTGTTTTAATGAACACGAAACAATAATTAGAGGGAAGGTCTTGGCGTCCAGACTGACTATAGGCTCAAAGGAAACGGTTTCTTTTCTTCTGGTGAGAATTTTGTACCTCTTTCTTGAAAGAAAGAAAAGTATCCACTTAGTTTAAAGCAAATAATAATGGGTTGGATCTGGACTTCGTGATACGTAGAGTGTACCCATTGAAATCAACGGCTCTAAAGGGTCGACTCTAACTATCAATTAGTCTGGATCCAACCCAATAATAATAGTGGGCGATGCCCATGGTTTCTTTCCCCAAAACCTGCGGTTGATTCACGATCTCCCTCCATTCACACGCCACCAACTCTGCAGGCAGTCATGATCCGAATACGAATGTGCTCAATGCAGAATTCTTTCTTCACCACCAGGCCTCCTTCTCTGCAGTGGTTGTAAACCCGGACTCTACACTTTTAAAATTGCACGCTCACTTTAGCATACACTTTAAGATAAAGAAGTTACTTTCTTGTCTTGTGTCTGCTAGCCTTGTGGTTTTTTCTAAGTGTTCATCATTTATAAATGATGTAAGGGACTGTATTGTTAATTGTTGTAAACCGCCCAGAAAGCTTCGGCTATTGGGCGGTATAAAAATGAAATAAATAAATAATAAATGCCTGATGATGATGATGATGATGATGATGATGATGATAATAATAATAATGTAATCATCATTACATTACATCATCAGTGTCTCTGCGGCATCAGCATTTACTCAGGGATACTCCAAAAGGCCCAGTAGCTATGGAGAAGACTGGAGACACTGGGAGACATTAGCCTAGGCCCTAGGTCCTGAAATACAGCGCAATCCTATACAGCTCAACTCAGACGTAACTGCCATTGAGTTCAATGGGGATTGCTCCCAGGTAAGTGGCCATAGGATTGCAGCCTAAATTAGTTGAGTTGATGTCCCTTTGAATCAATGGGACAAATTACTCATGATTCAAATCCCATTGATTTCAATGGGAACTAAGTGTAACTTAGTCTGGAGCAAACCCATTGCCACCCTGCATATTCTTCCCCCTTCCTTTGAAAAAGGATTTTCCTTCAGGAAATGATATTCTACCAGCAAATACCTCACTCCCCGCTGCGCCCTACTCCGTACAGGAACAGGAGTAGATGAAAATGAAGGGGATATCAGATTTCATATCAAGTCAAACCGAAAGTTTCTAGCCTTCATTATTACACACACACACACACACACACACAGGAATCTTGACGTTTAAGATTGTGAGGCCTTTAGAGGATGAAATAGCTGTACTTCTGACTCTGAGTTTGAACCCCTCCTCACAACCATGTATTCTTTATATGCCTTCAGATCTCCATCCTCCACTCACATTCATGTGATCGGTGTAATTTTTTACATTCAGAATAGTTAATATGGGCTATATGGAAACAATCGCGATATATATCTATATCTATCTATCTATCTATCTCTATCTATATATGGATTCATCCTTTTAAAAGCATAATCACAATGTGCATACATTTCTACCACTTTAAAAAAAACTAAACCTGTGAGAATGTCAGAATTCTCTGCTTCTATTATCTTCTAAGTTACTTTCGGGAAGATTTTATTTGGATAAATCTTCAGTTTCACAATTAATAATCTATGCTTATTAAACTTTAAAAAAAAAATCTAACCCCCTCAGTTTTATTTACACCGTGATCCTTATCATTTTAGGCGAAAGTAAGTACTGCTGATTTAAATATAAAATCCTCCCAATTAGCAACATGTTTGAGATCGGGTCTTAATGTGTTATGATGAGCAGTAGATTTTTTTTTTTATAGGCGGAGGAGGTCTATTCAAAACTTTCAGTGGTTTAAAATAGGGAATTTTGCTTGCAGTAGGAAGCCCAAGTCTCCTAAAGACCACTGAAGAAGTTGTCCGTCGGATGAACTGAATTTTGGGGGCATGTAATATTTCGGTCAGATACATCGTGTATGTATTTCAAGAATTGGAACGCCTAGGAAAATCATTTAGAAGCGGTCTCTTTGAAGATAGGAAAAAGGCAGAAGTTTCCTCATCGCCAAAAGGAACGTTTTAGCCAAACTATTAGAATGTTATCGATGGATTCTTATTCGGAAAAACGGGGAAAGCCATCATGGGTGATTTCTGCTCTGTGGCCATGATTTCGTGCTTTTTTATTTTAAAGAATTTTTTTCTTGCTTTTAAAATTGAAGAACAAATATTGGTCTTTAGTATCTTCGGATAGTTCTAGGAATTGGTTGGAGATAAATGTATCATAGGGAGAGAAGGGGTGTAAAAATGAGACTACCCTAATATCCTAGCAAATGAGTAGTGCTGTGAGTAGTGCTGTGGTGAACTGTGGCTGGGCATGCTTATTGTGTAGGTATATACCGAGCTTTACATAGACAACTCACAGATCTAGTGCCTCTTGTGTTTCATTGTCTTTTGCCCCACTGTTTTTAATTGTTTTCTTTGTATGTATGTATGTATGTATGTACAAACAAATACCAATTGATGATGACAGCTCATGCATCTGTTGGAAGTGAGGTCTAGTGCACAAAAGCTTATTTATAATTGCATGTATATCCTGCCTTTTCTTCTTCTTCTTGCAAGGTGGTTTACATGGTCCTCCTCCTCTCCATTTTATCCTCACCACAACCCTATGAGGTAGGTTACGCTGACAGTCAGTGACTGGCCCAAAGTCACCCAGTGAGCTTCATGGCCGAGTGGGGATTAGAGTCCCAGTCCAAAACTCTAACCACTACTGGCCACAATAAATATGTTAGTTTCTGAAATTGTTTGAGTAGCAGGACTACCCCTCTGAGATTTATAAAGGCTATACACTCACACACCTTGTGGTCAATGTATTGTTCCATGAACATGATGCATGTTCTTTGTTCTTCTTTTTTGGGTCTTTGAAAATAATTTAGATTGTGGTACTAGGATAATTACTTGGAAGTTAGACTTGATATCCAAATTGATGTATGTGTACTACCATTGCAGTTCCATTCCATCTATTACTGCGGAAATCCTCTTTCAATTCAAAGTTCCAACAAAGAGCCTTATGAATAGCAGACTTAAAAACAATCAGAAACCTTTGCTTTTTGCTGATGCATTTGAATTAAATCCCAGTTGAACTAGAATGCAGGAGAGAGCTGGTTGTGTTTTACTGTCTTCTGCCTCCCCCCCCCCCTTTCAGGTGATTAACCTCCATAAATTAAGTATATTTACTTGTTCGTGAACAAATTAATATTTGGAGGACAAAGAAGGAAATATTTATCCAGATCAGAGGAAGGCTCAATTTGTTAAGCAAAGAGAACACATTTTATGTGTTTTATCCTGCTCTAGTTAAAATCAAGAGCAAAACCAAAAGTCCTGGTTTTAATGGAGCTGGATAGCAGCCATGGCATATACAATTGATATAGTATGTGTGTGTGTGACACAAACACACGTATATGAAATTTAATATTCACCCTTTTGGATGAATGTTTGCAATTTTTGATGGTGAGTTACCCCCAATTCTTAGAAACGTCCAAAATACAAAATCTTCTCCCAGATCCATATTTCCTGAAGCTGATGACTCCTAAAGAGGTTTATTTTATTTTTTTTAAATGCCCTGCAGAACAGCAAGGTTCTGAAACCTTCTCTCTCTTTCTTCTGAAACCTTCTGTCTCTCTTTCAAAGGTAAACATTCCAGCTATAAATCTGCTAAGTTTGCTCTTTTTAGTTGTGTGGAAGATTCCTAGAATCCAGTTATTTCATCACATAAGAACCTCCCATTTACATAGAGGGGCCATCAGGGCAGGGCTATGGGGCACTGGGCAGTAGTCCAGGGCCCCATTCAGAATAATGAGGAGGGCCCTCAAAAGCAGCAGGGCTGGCTTTCCACATTTTTTAATGTATTACATTTCTATACTGCCCAATAGCTGAAGCTCTCTTGCATTTTGAAGTAAGTAAAGCAGTAAGTAAAGCAATTTTGAAGTAAGTAAAGCAATATGTATTGAGCCCCCCCCCCCTAATTAAATCCAGAGTCTAAAAATACCTAACTCCACCATTGTATTTACCTATGGTGGGAAGAAGGAACACACACATGTATGCACAGTATATAACTGATATAGTAAATTACTATTACCGGTTTATGTAATTGCTATAACAAGTAAGATTTACAATTCAATGCATATACACCAGCCAGTAGAAGATAACAAAAGCCTGATAACATGAACGTGTTCATTTGGAACAGATCATTGGACAGATATACACTTATCAAGAATTATTTTTAAACCCAAATTCATTACGTGGGATAATTTCAATAGTGCTAAACCGTTTATGGGAGAAGCCTGCGAGAAGAAGGCATTAGGAAGGTGATTGTTTGGGGGGGGGCGTTCAGCGGCTAGAAAAATAAAGACGAACAAACACATTCATAATGGCTATACAGTATAGGAAAAGCGGTATAGGGAGGGCGGGGGGGGGAGGGAGAAAAAGGAACGGCCAGAATAGACTGCTGCACAGCCTTCTATCCGGTTAGCGATTGGGTGACGTCAGGGCAGCCAATCAGAACGCGGCATTCTTGCCTACCATTGCTTTACGGGGCGAGCCGTCTCCTCGCTAGGTTGGGTTATCTTTAGGGTGCTGTGAGCTTCAGCGGGAGATTGTGACATGTGAATGGGCCAGTACAAAGCCAGTTGGCACTTGCACGCTCATGGTGCAGTTATTTCTCAGGGAAAGGGAGCGGATCCTTTGTTTATCTTTGTTTCTCTCAGTCCGAGGAGGTTTGGCTTGGCAAAGGCCCAGAGAACCTATTTTGCATTAGGGCAGCCACTTAGCCATTGCCAGAAAAGAGGAAATGCATCGGCAAAAAAAGAGGATAGCAATTTGCATAATATTTGCATATGTGCATTTATAGGGATAGGTGCAAATTTAGAAATAATAACTAATTTAAATGGAGATACAATACATCCCACCATAGTGGGAAGACTGACCTGGTGTGCTGTCAGCTGTCCAGGTGCTAATTCTTGATGGGCAACTTCAAGGCCCCTGTAGTGCTTTCCCTTGATGGTCTTTCATCTTTAAACCAGATTTGGATTGGACAGTCCTTCAATTAAAATACACCTTCAAATAGAAGAGTGCCCTCTGACAGCTCTTCAAATAGAGGACTGTCCTCTGTAATATAGGACACCTGGCCACCCTAAATTGCCAGTAGTGAAGTAATATTTAACAGTGTGTCTCTGAGCATGTTAAGACTCCATTTTCTTGATCATGAAGGACAGCCTCCAAACTATTTGGGGGGCATGGCTTCTAGGACAAAAAGAGAATTAGGCTGCAGTCCTATACACTCCTGGGAGTAAGTCCCATTTAATTCAATGGGACTTACTTCAAAGTAGATATGCCTAGGATTGCGCTGTCAGGCTGCAATATGATACACACTTACCAGGGAATAAGTCTCACTGAACTTCATAGGATTTACTTCTGAGCAGACATGCATCAGATTACACTCTTAAGCACTTTTCTTAGTAACAGAATAATATTGATGATGATGATGATATCCCATTAAATTCAATGAATTCCCTCTAAATTTGACTAATTCTGGATTCAACACAACAGCAGCAACAAGAAGTCATAGTACCAGTGGTATAATCACCACACAGAATTGTCATAGATTATGACTGTGTTTTTGGTAAAATCACATTTCCTGTATTTTATGTGTATGGAGGTTGTGTGTGTGTGTTTTTTAATTAAAGGAGCATTCAATCATGCAATCACCACCATTTGGAATGGAGTCCAGAGACACAGGTTTGCCTCCTCATCTGCCCTGTGGCTGCTCAGGTGAGGCCTTTATTGTGCAGTCACCATGCCTCATCCGCACAATTTTAATGGTGGGCAAGGCATCCAGACAACGTCGTCATCTTCCATCTGTAATCCTCCCAAGTGACACTACCTCTGTCACTTCTGTCACCACTACAGAAAATCCGTTAAGGAGGGAAAGAAAGAATGTTGCACGATATCTCTTTTGATTGATAGCGCTAGGGCAGGGCTCTCCAACCTTGGGTCCCCAGACGTTGCTGGCCTACAGCTCCCAGCATACCCAGCCAGCATGGCTAATGGCAAGGGATTCTGGGAGCTGTAGTCCAGCAACATCTGGGGACCCAAAGTTGGAGAGCCCTGCGCTAGGGGCTCTCTGTATGGAAACACCCACGAGAAGACCTCAGTTCCATGCATACAATGGGAGCCTGTGATTTGCACAAGCCTGTGTATGAGTGTCTCCTACTGTCATCCTTTATTTATTTATTAGTTGTTAGATTTGTATACCACCCAATGCCTTGGGGCAGTTTACAACCATAAAACCAAACAACAACAATAACATAACTAAAAACCAACACCCCAATAAATGTTTCAGCATAATATGGTATTAAACATTAAAAAACATCAAAAATATTTTTAAAACATTGTGGAGCCAGTAGTAAAAATTAATAATCCGGGCAACAGGTTAAAGATTAAATGCCTGTTTAAAGAGGAAGGTCTTAACCTGGCCTCTAAATATACACCATAAAGACACCCAAAATCTGTCATCTGAGGCAGTGATTTGTTTTATGCTTGACCTTTTTTTTTTTTTTGCCTTTGCCCCACAACACCCCTCTGAGGTAGGTCACCACACATCACCGTCATAAGTAGCGCAGCGGTCATCCCAGCTGGATGCCTACAGAAACACTGCCCCCCCCCCCTCACGGCTTTCTATTCAGCCCTGTCCCTAGGCTGATCCGTCGGTCGTGCAGAGAAAGTTTTGCTCCTCGTACTGACTTGGCTACCTGTACTACTATTCCCTCCCCCCCCCCCCCAATTTTTATGATGGAACAATCACTGCATTCTGAGCTGCAGGAGATTTTTTTTTTAAGAGACCAAAACGCAGGCAAAATGTCAAACACTATCATACTGAGACACTCCAGACCATTAAAGCGTGGAAAGGACTTCAACGTAATGTCATGGTTATTCTAGCCCTGCACGGGAACAGCCCAACCCATTAGGCAGTACTGGTGGCGACTGCCTGGGGGGGGCAAATTCCAGGGCTCTAGCCTACTCCAGAAATCCTTCAAGGGAGAACCCAATCCCCACCCCCACCCCAGAGCCTGGTTTTCCAGATTACAGCCCTTTTCTCCATAAAACAAGTGGATACAGAAAAAGTGTCCATTCATTTGTATGCAGAGCAGAGCGGCAGGGAAAAGGGGGATGCAAATGGGGAAATTCTGTAAAGTAGGGGTGCAGAACCTCAGGCCCATGCGCCAGATCTGGTCCACCTGGGGCCTCAATCCCATCCTCTGGAGGTCCCCAGCGGGCCACACACCCTTCTCCTGACCCCACCCCTTTCTCTGACTGCTGATAGTTTGGGTTTCCTGGCTTTTGCATGCCCCCCCCCCATTCTCAAAGGTTGGATGCCTCTCCTAAGGCTTAGTTACTGGCAGTAAGAGATTTAAGCTAAAATATTATGGTATTTTGGGTATTTTGGCCCCGCCCCTTTACCTTTAGCCCCACCCCCATTTTGCTTTCAGCCCCACCCACTACTGGAATGCAGGCCCTGAAAGCTTCTCCAGAATTGAATTCAGCCCTCAGGATGGAAGAGGTTTAACACCACTACTACAACGAGGGAAAGAACAGGGATGTACAGATTTTGTTAAATCCGTTCGGTCTGCGTTTTGTGGATTGTCAGGAGTCTTTCGTTCCGACATCCACTCGTTGACGGAATTGTATTTTTTGTACAAGAATTGTGTTCGTTTGCAAATGTGCACAGTTGCACAAATCCCCCACAAAAGTTTTTTAAAAAACCACTCTGCAAGTCTGCGGAATCTGCACGCCACGGAAAAAGCTGGTCCGCTGCAGAATCCACAGGTCAGATTCACAGAAATCCAAACTCATTTGAATCTGTCGCAGATTTCTCCGACATCCCTAGGAAAGACTATCTCCCCCAACCCCAGACCCTGTTGACCTAAGGACTTGGGGTGGTGTAGGTGTCCATTCATTTGTATGCAGAGCAGCAGGGAAAAGGGGGGTGCAAATGGGAAAAGTCTATAAAGTAGGGGTGCAGAACCTCAGGCCCGCAGGCCAAATCTGGTCCACCTGGGGCCTCAATAATAATAAAATTTTATTTTATTTTATCATTTTCCAGGTGCAACCTATTCTCTTCACTCTACTCAGCTGCATGGAACAGGGAGACAGGACTGCAGGATCAGGAAAACCCTTAGGAAAGAAACACAGTGTACTTGCATACAATGAGATACCCATGGGGAATTAATCTTACATAGAGTAGTAAACTATTTTCAGCTCTCTCTCTGCTGCAAAAATGGACCCCCCCCACCCCACTAAATGCAGGCAAAATATGGCCCATGCATACCAAGATAGTTCTTTCCATCAGTGGATGTATTGGAGACAGCGCTTCGGCACCGGCACCATGGTTCCACGCATCTTTATAGCAGATGTACAGTACAGATGTGATCAACACAGCAGCAGGATGAGAATAGGTGCCACTTTGCTTCTAGATCCATCCATGTACACAACCTCAGCCCCCCTCTCTTCTTCACTTTAAAGCAGTGTTCTCCAACCTTGGGTCCCCAGATGTTTTTGGCCTACAACTCCCAGCATGCCCCAGCCACCGTAGCTGGCTGGGGCATGCTGGGAGTTGTAGGCCAAAAACATCTGGGGACCCAAGGTTGGAGAACACTGCTTTAAAGGCTTACCCAGCTCTAACCATGCACTTTGTTTGTTGCCTGAAACATATCTGATTTTAGTTTTGGGGTTATTGTTTTTTACAAGAAAAGTAAGAAGAATCAGGAGGTCTATTAAATTTGAAAATTACAGGGACCTGAAAGCCATGGGCAATCTGGTTGGTGACCATTAATGAGAAATAATTGTAGCATTGTTAAGGGCCAACCCAATGCAGTATGATATGTGTGTGGCAATGTATGAAATGAATCATTAGCAGCTGTTGACGAAATTGTCCCTCCATGACACTGATATACTCCTCTCCCATTTAATTTAATTAAAATAGAAGTTCAAAGGCTGAATAAATACGACTTGACAGGACCAAGCTCTAAAAAGGGGGGGACGGGGACGTATGTTTCAGCTGTTTGCACTAATTTCTGTTGTGCACATAACGGATGTAAAATGAGGTTTCCCGCCTCTTAAATGCCATTGCGTGGATTCTTCACACAGGAGCTCTTTTGACGTGGGATCACTTCGTGATGTTGTTCAGTGGTTAATTTCTCAAAGGAAATGTGCTGCAGTGCCGTCTGTGTGCCATTACCTGACTTGGAAGATTTGCCACTCCAGCCTAGCGTGCTTCCAGATCTGCCGCTCTTTGCACTGTCCAGTCATTAACCTTCTGCTGCAAGCAACAAGCAGAATTGCAACTGACTTCCCACGCTTTGGGGTTATATTTTATTTATTTATTTATTTCATTTCATTTCTATACCACCCAATAGCCAAAGCTTTCTGGGCGGTTTACAACAGTTCATAAAAACGAGACCATAATACAATAAAATACCATAAAAATTTTCCAGTATACAAAATTTAAAAAAGAACAATTTAACAATATAGCACTTCTGTTGTGCGTCCATTCCGCTATGTTCCATTCTTACCAGTCGGCATGACAATAGCCGTGGCAGGGTCGGTGGGTGGAGGGACAACTCAACCCACTGTTTAATATAGATTAGCAAAATGTTTGATGTTATGACGGATGGGAAGTGGTGGGAAAGAGTGGGCCCAAGTATGGCAAGGACCTGATTTGGGGCAATGCATCTCTGCCTATTTCTATCTACATAGCCCTGCCCTTTTGCCAGCCTAGTCCCACCCTGGGGCCTGGGCTTCATTTCCTGGTCATGTTAGAGTGTGATGCTGCAGCTTGACAAAAGGATGGAGTATAGGGACTACCGGTAGATTTGAAATTAATGATGTAGGCCTAGTTCTCATTGAAGTTGAGGGTGGCCACTTATGGATCGCCAGAAAAGAGGAAATGCATCACCAAGAAAGAGGACACCTATTCGAATACAATTTGCAGATGCTAATTTATATGTATAAATGCCAGATAGAAATACAGTACATTTCATCACAGTGGGGAAGGCTGTGACCAGGTGACCTGTGTGCCTGTTCAGTCTGCACCGCAGGGGCTCACTGTTGATGGGCAGATTCAGGGCCCCTGCCTCTCCCTTCTTTAAACTGGACTTGAACCAGACAGCCCTTCAAATAGAGGACTGCCCTCTGTAAAAGAGGACACATAGACTGGGACTCAGGAGATCCGGGTTCTATTCCCCGCTCAGCCATGAAACTCACTGGGTGATTTTGGGCCAGTCACTGCCTCTCAGCCTAACCTACCTCACAGGGTTGTTGTGAGGATAAAATGGAGAGGAGGAGGAGGAGGAGGATTATGTAAGCCGCCTTGGGTTCCTTGCAGGAAAAAAGGAGGGGGTATAAATATAATAAATAAATAAATAATACCTGTTTCTGTCTGGGCTGTACCATTTCAGACTGCAGGTGACTGAATGCTTCTCCAGACAAAAAAATCCTTCCAAATAGAAAACTATCATGTCAGAGAAAAGGCTGTGTTAGAACCCTTCTTTTTGATACATTCAAATGTGAGTCCTCAGCTGCAGTATGAAGTGGTACTAATGCAGACGCACATTTTTCACTACAGTGAGAACTAGGCTCCGCTCTTGTGTCACTGATGCTCTCAGTCAGGGCTGGGCAACCTGAAGCATAAAGGCTGCATATGGGCTCTAGGCCTAATTTCATTCAACCCTCAGCCCTCAACCTGTGGAGAGACCAGAGGGAGAAAAGAGGGTGGCAGAAAGAAAGAGAGATAATGGAAGGCAGAAAGAGTGAGAGCGAGAAGGGGGCGACAGAAAGAGAAAGAGAAAAAGGGGTGCCTCGCCCACATTTGCTGCTGGCCCCGCCCACTTTTGACACTGGTCCTGCCCACTTTTGGCTCCAGCATGGCCCACTGCCAGCATTCAGCTCCCAACAGATTACCTACCCACAAGGGCCTTCAGCCCGTGACAGAGAAAAGGTCCCCTGCTCCTTGGTGCAGGGGATGGGCAGCTCAGTGGTAAGAGTAGATGCTTTACATCAGGTCCTACCTTAATTCCCTGGCATCTCCAGTAAAAAGGCTCTCAGGTAGAAGGGCTGGGAAAGGCCTTTGTCTAAGACGGGTGGAGAACCTGCGGCTACCCAGAAGTTGTTGAAGTCCAACTCAACTTCCATCACCCCATCCAACATGGCCACTGGTCAGAGATGAAGGAAGTTGTAGTCTAGCAACATCTGGAGAACTACAGGGCTTTTTCTACATGAGGCATTTATCATGCACTCATCATTCCTTACTCATGGTTGTTTATGGGTTCTTTAGGTGACATTGTGACCCTCCAGTTTTTCTTCTGCCTCTAACCAGGGCTGGCGCTACCACTAGGCAGACCCAGGCGGCTGCCTAGGGCGCGTGGCGGAAGAGGGCGCAGAGTTCCTGCGCCCCTTCCTCTCCTCCGGCGCGCTCCTGCCCTGCCTGCCGCCTCCGCCGCGCCTCCCCGCCCGCTTGCCGGCCGCTGCCGCCGCCGCCGCCACTGCACCTCCCCCCCCGCGCGCCCGCGCGCCCGCCCGCCAACCACCTACCTACCTTCCCGTCGTAAAGCGCGGGGGTCCCATCGCGTCGGAGGAGGAGGCGGTGGCAGCAGCAGCAGCCAGCAGCCAGCAGCCAGCAGCCAGCAGCGGGGGCGGGGGGAAGGTAGGTGGTGGTGGCGGCAGCGGCGGCGCGGGGGGGGGTTGCAGAGCATGGCTGCTTTGCTCCGGAGCCCCCCCACGGCACGAGGGGGGGCGCTAAATATATTTGGCCTAGGGCGCCAAACAGCCCTGCACCGTTCCTGCCTCTAACCAGCACTTTTGGAGAGTTTTTTTAGAGCACAGAAAATGCAGCATTTCCTCTTCTGCATTTGTGCTATTCCGCTGGGCCACAGTGCCACCTAGAGGTTATGTAGCAGAAAAGCAGGAAAGAGAACACTGCACTTGTACATGCAGTATGGTAGCGTCATATGCTTCATGGGTCTGTTTCCCCTTTCCAGTTTACTCTGTTCTGCTGCTGTGTTGAGCTGTTTTATTGTGTCACTGTTTAATATGTTCAGAGCCTGTGTTTATTGATGGTAACATTTTTCCCTGAGTTTTATTATCAGTGAAAGTTGCCTTGGAGGATAAAGAGGCAGAAATACAGAAGTATAAAATAAATAGATTTTTTTAAAAAAAGGTTTTAAAAAGTCCTCCTGGCTGTGTGTGAAGATAGGCATGAATGAAAGTGTGTGCAGGCAAGGGCTAGTGAAAATCTCTTGAGAGGCTGAGCAGGATAAGGGACATCCAGTGACAGACACACTTAGCAGGCTCGCATTTTCTCTCGTGTACTTCCTGCTAGAGCCATGGTTGGCCATGGCTAAGGGTGCAATCCTATCGGGGATGTCCATAACCCCCCCCCCCAGAATGCAGAGCAGGAGGAGAGGCGTGAAGGTGGTCTTTGCCTCCCCATCCTCCCGCCCTGCATTCAATTCTTAGCTCCAAGATCAGAGTCCTGACTCCAGCCTCAGAGCTGGGAATCCAAACTATCCTATGGCCCCTCAGACCATGTCTAGGGGCCATAGGATCGTTCCCTAAGCTGCTTTACTTATTTATTTGATTTGTACCCTGCCTTTCTACCACCACCACCCAAATGGCACTCAAGGAGGCTTACAGGCACAATTAAAATCAATTAAAACAAGAATAAAACAATACATTATAAAACAATACATGAATACAAAGTAAAAACATAATGATTACAGCATAATCCTCCGACTGCCACCTCCTAGGGAGGCTTGGAGGGCGGCCACAAGGGGGAGGGCCTTTTCTGTGGCAGCCCCCCAACTGTGGAACAAGCTCCCCGCTGAGGCAGGCCGGGCGCCAACTCTACTATCATTTCGGCACCAGGTTGAGACTGCCCTCTACGTTTTTAACAACTAAATGGTACACGGTAGGGCGGTAAATTCTTTTAGAGGCCGTGCTTTATTCGCTTGTTTTTAGTTTTTTTGTGACATTTTAAAAATTGGTTTTAAATTTTTATAATGTTTTTATTGTTTATTTCTTATATTGATTAATCACCCATCTGGCCGGTCACCCGGCCACCCTGGGCGATGCCGGCCACCCTGGGCGATGCCGGCCACCCTGGGCGATGCCGGCCACCCTGGGCGACTAATTGTTAATATTTAATTGTACGCTGTTGTACTTTTTAACTGATTGCTGTACACTGCCCAGAGAGCTTTGGCTATTGGGCGGTATAGAAATAAAATAAATAAATAAATAAATAAATTTGGGGGGGGAAACCACACAGCACCCAACCCAACCCAACCGATCCACTTGCAGGCCAAAGGCTTCTTGAATAAAGCAGTTTTTGCCTGCCAGCGGAAGGACAGCAAAGAGGGAGCAAACCAAGCCTCCCTTGGGACTCGGAGTTCCACAGCCTGGGAGCAGCCATCGAAAAGACTGCTTCAGTTCAAAGGCACCTTCAGATGCACACCAAACGGGCCTCTGAAGGCAGTGGTCTTGAAGGGCCTCTCCAGAAGATCTTAAGCCCAGGCAGGCTCCTATTGGAGAAGGGGGGTCTTTCAGGTAGATTGGTCCCAAGCTGTATAGGGGGGCTTTATAAGGGAGTTAAGAAGGGGAGAGTTGGTTAGAGTGTGTTGAGGAGTGTTAGAGAGTTTGGGAGTTAGGTTGGTTGGGTTATTTGTGTCTTGTCGGAGTTTTAAGAGGAATCAGTGATTGTATGAGGAGTGAGAGTATTTGGAGAGTTATAGGGACTTAGGTTAGGTCAGAACCAGCACTTTGAATTCTGCCTGGAAACAGACTGGTAGCCAGTGAAACTGCTGCAAGAAGGGATTCACGTGCTCCCAGTAACTGGCCCTGGTCAACAGTCTGGCTGCAGCATTCTGGACCACAGGGGCGGTGCTAGGTACGGAAAAGATCTGGGGCTCAGGCCCATAGGACAAAAAACAACAACACACTCACAAATTTTCATATGCTAATTTACATATGCTCTAAAGTCTGTAAAGGACCCTGTCTCCTAAGGACACCCCTATTTGTAAAAAGGGATGTATGGACGGGGGAGAGGAGGGCATTTGATTTCAGAAAAAAACTTCAGGCAGATTTCAGAAAAGAACTTCAGATTCAAGGAAGGGGGGTCAGCAGGAGGTGAAGCCCATGTGGGCAATAAGCCAGCTAATCCAGGGGGATCAGATGCAACCGAGATCATCAAGGCCTCTGCACCTTTATTTCAGCAAGTGCCCATGGACAGCAGGGGGGTGGGGCAGATGGGGCTCCAAATGAAAGATTCAAGGCTCCAGCCCTAGTGGGCTGCTCCCTAACACCGCCTCCGCTGGACTAGCCGAAGTTTCTCAACAGTTTTCGCAGGCAGCCCCACACAGAGCGTGTTACACAGTAGTCCAACAGCTAGTACATTCTGAGGTGGCTGATTTTTTTTTAAAAAGCCACTGCAGGGTGGAAGATGGATACACTTTCGTCACTCCACAGGATTAAACTACAGCAAGGGTATTGGGTTGGAGTCCTGCCCTTAAGAATTTCTAGCAGAAACGTGAATTCAACCCTTTGTCTGAAGCTGGAAGTGAGAGCAAAGAAGCATTAATACTTCAGGCGATCTAGAAGTGATTTATTCCTGGGAGAAGAGAAATATCCCAGATGGTTGGCAGATCCTCTGAAAGAGATGAAGGATAAAACCAGGGAAGCATCTGGTTGTCATCATGCACCAGCTTTTCTGGAGTCGATTTCCCCCCCCCCCTTTTACAATGCAAAATTCCATTCTTCTGGACCTGCTTCGATTCTCCAGCTACTGAGACACATCCCCCCACCCCCTTCACACATAAAGATTTAAAATACCACAACAGCACAGCCAGGGTGGCCAAAAGCCCATACTTCTGTCTCCATTTTCCAGAATGTCTTTCGGAAAAACTCATAATAGAGATCATTGCTTGCAACAATGATAACATCAACAACAAAACAAACACACACACACACACACACACAAAACATGTAGGGCTGGATCCAGATTTAGTTATACTTCGAGTAAACTGATTGAAATCAGTGGGACAAGTTAGTCACGATTAACTGAAGTCCCATTGATGGCATGCTCCTGGTGGTTCCTCATGGGCCTTTGGCCCGATCAGAGTCCACCAGGAGAAGAGCCTTCAGTGTGGTGGCTCTATTTCTGTGGAACTCCCTGCCTCTGGAGGTCAGGCAGGCAGGCTCCGACATTGTGCTGCTTTCAGCGCCTGCTGAAGACCTCCTTATTTCAGGAAGCCTTCTCTGTTCTTCAACCACCAGTGTAATTTTAGGTTTTTTTTCAATGTGTTGTTTTTGTTTCTTTTATCTGTTTTTGTCTTTTTATTGTTCACCGCTCCAGAATCTGCTTGATGTGGAGCGCTATACAAATACAGTAATACCTTGGATTGAGAGCATAATTCGTTCCGGAAACGTGCTTGTAATCCAAAACACTCTTATATCAAAGCGAGTCTCTGGCGGGCGTGAGTGGGGCCGATTCCGGCCCGCTACACCCGCTGGAGGTGAACGGTTACATCCCTAAAAAAAGACTACTTGTCTTGCAAGACGTCGCTTGTTTATCAAGTCAAAATTTATAAAAATAAATTGCTTGTTGTCTTGCAAAATGCTCTCAGACCAAGTTACTTGCAATCCAAGGTATTACTGTACTGTGGATGATGATGATGATGATAATGATGATGATGATGACGACTAAATCTGGATCCAACCCATAAATAAAATCCTAACCTACTAGGGTTAGCGCAACCCTACCACAGACTATGGTTTCGCAGGGTGGTTTAGAAGCCACACCAGGTTGGCTTCTAAAGCATCCCGCAGGGGTCAAACACAACACGCTAAACACAACACGCTAAACCTTAGTAGGGATTAACCTACTACCATGTCCTGGGAACCCTGACTCTCTGTGTTATTATATTACAGTAATACCTTGGATTGCAAGTAACTTGGTTTGAGAGCGTTTTGCAAGACAAGCAAATTTTCAAATATTTATTTTTTAAAAATTGACTTGATATACAAGCGACGTCTTGCAATACAAGTACTGTAGTACGGCTTAAATTAAAAATCTCTGTACACATTTTTTTGGGGGGGGGATTTTGTTTTGATATAAGAGTGTTTTGGATTACAAGCACATTTCCGGAACAAATTATGCTCTCAATCCAAGGCATGACTGTACTAGCAGAATGCCTGTTATTGTGATGGGTAGGGTGTGGAATGGAGGCATGCATATTGCGAAGACCCCTCAGGGGATGAGTGGCAGTGAGTCTCTGTGCGCTCTCTATACCAGTGTTCTCCAACCTTGGGTCCCCAGATGTTTTTGGCCTACAACTCCCAGCATGCCCCAGCCAGCATAGCTGGCTGGGGCATGCTGGGAGTTGTAGGCCAAAAACATCTGGGGACCCAAGGTTGGAGAACACTGCTCTATACAGAGATACACTGTGCCCTTGTGGGATCCCTGTCAGTGAGACTAAGGCCACCCAGTGTCAGGAGAGGAGGGTACATTTTGCTTTCATTGCAACGCCATCCCCAATTAGAGCACTTTTCTTTTTTTGCTCCAGAGCAAATGTAAAAGTTTGCTCTTTGGGATACCATAATGGCACAGTGCGGGCCGGGGCTGAAATGAATTTGCTCCGAAACATCTCCTCGGAATCCTCTTTTACCAACATTCATGTTGAATGTCCTCCAGCTCTTCACTGAATGCTTGAATATTCTTCTTCTCTAGATCTGTACTTGACTCCCGACTGCATTTTATTTGAATATTTGGCATTTATCCACAAGTTGATATCTAACAATAGCTGGCAGCTGAAATGCAATAATATGTCACAGTAGTTTTCAGAACACTTAATTCCAGGGAACACTTCCCACATTGATTTCTCCGTCAAAGAACCCCAGCATGTGTGGCAGAGTATTCTAGGACACGTTATTGGGGTGTGTGCCTTCACTTTGTACTGAATGAAAAATTGAAGTGCATGGGGCCTATTCAGTTCATTTTTCATACATTTGAGAGCCAGTGTGGCATAGTGGTGAGAATGTTGGACGGGGACTCGGGAGATCTGGGTTCTAGTCCCTGCTCGGCCATTCAGCCCCTGACCTACCTCACAGGGTTGTTGTGAGGATAAAATGGAGAGGGAGAGGAGGATTATTATGTAAGCCGTCTTGGGTTCCTTGCAGGAAAAAAGGCGAGGTATAAATATAATAAATAAAATAAATACAAACAATGACATAATGGAGCCAAGGCTCACAGGGTTAAAGCACTGGGCCTTTTTAAAAAAAATTAGTAGGGATGATGACATCATCTGCCCTCCCCACCCAGACTTTTCTGTTCCCCCTGAGTTTGGCTGCAATCTTCACAGGAGATGGGGTGGAGGAGAATCAATTTCCCCAGCAACAATATGTTTGTTGTGAGCTATCCCTGTTGTAATGCAAAGTATTTTGGAGTGGCTTGGTCTTGAAGGGGCAATTAAAGACTCATTAGTTTTACTGCTCCTGATGGAGATGAAACCAGCTAGATTTGGTTTGTTGACTTTGAAATAAAATGTTTCTCCCTGGTGCTGGGGAAAGAAATTCCTGGAAAATCTTGAGCTGGTGCGTGTGCATATATCCATATCCATATAGTATAGCAGCCTTCCCCAACCTGTTGCCCTCCAAATGTGTTGGATTGCAATGCCCATAATTCCCAGCCAGGATGGCCATGTTGGCTGGGAATCATGGGACCTGCATTCCGAGACATCTAGAGGGCAACAGGTTGGGGATGGATCGACACACACAGCTGCCTGCATTTTGGGAGTCTGCTTGGGGGGGGCGGCTCTGGAGACTGTCATGATGAGTGCCTGCATTTTAAAATCTACTACTACACCACTAACTAAACCAATGCTAAGAATAACAAGTAGGTATGAATGGGGTTCCTTTTCATTACACCATTTGTACCAATTATTCACTCATTCAGCAGGTGGTTTACCTTATCTGGTGGTAGCGGAGACCTTTCTGGTAGCTGTCTCCTAGAGGCCGCCATTAAATTATCCCAAAATACCTTTGATGGGGGGGGGAGCCTTTTTAGCCTGAGGGCTGAATTAAATTTTGGAGAAGTTCTCTGGGCCCACATTTCAGTGGTGGGCGGGGCTGGAGGCAAAGGGGGGGCACAAAGGCAAATGGGGCAGAGCAAAAAATGAGGCAATACCAGCATATTATACCTTAAAGCTTTTCCTGCCAGTAGTAGCTAATTATTTTATTAATGGATTTATAATACATTTATACCACGTAATATATTAAAATACCTCAGCAGTTGACATTAAACTATGCCTTAGGGGAGGCATTTCAATGTTTTAGAATGGGGAAGAAACTGCACAGAAGCCGGGAAATCACCAAATTATCAGTGGTCAGGAGAAAGTGGGTGGGGCCAGGGAAGGGGGCATGGCCATCGGTGAAATCCAGATTTGGACCCTAGGAGGGCCAAATCTGGCCCCTGGGCCTGAAGTCCCTCACCCCTGCCTTAGACATTATGCCAGTGGCAGCTACCATTTCATTTCCCCAGAATGCCCTAGAATGTTGCATCTGCCCGTGACTGCCAGGAAACGTCAGCGGAAATATAACACACCAATCAAAGAAATAAAAAGAGAGGAAGATGAAAACAAATGTAACCAAGCAAATGTAAATTTAGCACATTGATAATGAATGTGAATTTAACAAATGAATCATGAAACAAATTAGGTCTTCAGTAATGAACATGAATGGAAGTAGGAAACAAAAAAAAGAATGGAAGTAGGAAACAAAAAATGTGTTCCACACCCCTACATGTGATAGGGTACATACTGACTGGGGTTGCACGCTCAGTGGGGAAAAGAAGCCACCGTGGCTTCTTTTTCCCGCCCTGCGCATGCCGGCTTGTTACACATACACACCCCGTGCACCTCACCAGGTTCGGATGACAAGGTAACCCCCATGCGTGTACATAATTACACCTGGCGAGGTGCACGGGGGGGGGGTAATTATTACGTAATAATTACGTAATTACATAATTATGTAATTACGTAATTATTATAATTATATTATGTAATTATATATTATGTAATTATGCAAGTGTGGGTAATTATGCAAATCGCACAACTCGGGACCAGCCTGCACAGGGCAGGAAAAAGAAGCCACGGTGGCCTCTTTTCCCCAGCGGATCATGCAAACTGGCCATTCAGTGTGAGGCACTGTTGGGCCACACCATCACCCACTCTGAATATAGACTGCAAAGGCGGTGTTAGGGGGTTGGTTCCACTAGGGCTGGAACCCCCAATCTTTCATTCGGATCCCCAAGTCTCCGGGAGGCCATCTGCCCCACCACCCCGCTGCCCATGGGCACTTGCTGAAATAGAGGTACAGGGGCCCTGATGATCTCTGTCGCATCTGATCCCTCTGGATGAGCTGTCTTTTTGCACGCATGTGCTTCACCTCCTGCTGCCCCCTCCTTGAATCCTTCTACCTGAGGGTTCTTTCTCTGAAATCAAATGCCCTCCTGTCCCCTGTCCATAAATCCCTTTTTACAGATAGGGGTGTCCTTAGGAGACAGGGTCCTTTAAACACACACACACACACACACACACACTTTAGAGCAGTGTTCTCCAACCTTGGGTCCCCAGATGTTTTTGGCGTACAACTCCCAGCATGCCCCAGCCAGCATAGCTGGCTGGGGCATGCTGGGAGTTGTAGGCCAAAAACATCTGGGGACCCAAGGTTGGAGAACACTGCTTTAGAGCATATGTAAAATAGCATATGCAAATTTGTGCATCTTTTTTTGTCCTGTGGGCCTGAGCCCTGGATCTTCTTGGTACCAGCACCGCCCCTGATGGACTGTGGCCTAGAACACATACAATATTTCCCTTAGGGTGCACATTACAGAGGAAGTTCAACAGTAAATGAGCAAGCTGTCTTCCAGAGAAGCTAGTAGTCTGCTGGCAACAACCCCTGATAAGCTTCCAAAGAATTCAGACCAACCAAAAGAAGCCCAGCTGCAGCATTCAAATGTGAATTTTGAGGTTAAAATTTCATGTTCCAAATGTGAATTCAAATCTGGAATTCAAAATTTCTCATGCACAATTGGAAAACTGTGAAAACACTGAATATCTGTGATTATTCATTTCAGATCAGGAACGGCCTAAAAAATATTCCCTGCTGCAGGGTCCTCTGCCACTGAGAACCCAGTTTGCTCCTATCTGCATGGTTCCATCCTGATTTCTGTGCCTTGGTCATGGTAGAATGCAGGGAACTGTTTTTCTGTGTTGAGAGAGATGATAGATCAAGGATTGGCAGCAACCAAAGATCTGACACATTAAGAACTGATACAAATTCAGTTTCCTTCTCATATGTGCTTTCTTGAACGACCTCATGCACCGTTCTCTGGCCTTCAGCCCCCATGACTCTTTGCCTTCTTCCTTTCCTGAATGATCTCTCCTCCACACAGCAATTAAAATTTGGTGGATGTTCTGTGCTATGCTTGCATCTCAGCCAAAACTAGAAGGGGACAGACAGTCTCACCGGGAGGCCAGGGGGTTGGTCTTGAGATGGTGTCCCAAAGTTGATGTCAGTCACTTCCTTTCAATGGAACTTGCAGAGAACTTCCCAGTGGGTTGTGCCCTATGGGTCCGATCCATATGCCTCCCACTCTAGATGCAACACCCCAAATCTGCAACTATGGGGCTATCTAAACTCCAGAGATTTTAAATGGCTGTTTGTTCATATCGCTGTCGTGTCATAGTATGTTCTGAAGGATCTCCTGTTGAGAGGTCTTCCACCAAGGAGAGCAGGTTGTATATGACAAGAAGTGAAGCCATGATTACCCTTACTGCCCCACAATATGGAGCAAAAACATACACCATGACAGGGAACAGCTCATATTCCACCCACTCAAGAGCCAGTGTGGCGTAGTGGTTAGAGTGTTGGACCGGGACTAGGGAGACCCCAGTTTTAGTCCCCACTCAGTCATGAAACTCACTGGGTGACGAAAGCCACTGACTATCAGCATAACCTACCTCACAAGGTAGTTGTGAGGATAAAATGGAGAGGAGGGGGTGGATTATGTAAGCCGCCATGGGTTACTTGGAGGAAAAAAGGCAGGATATAAAATATAATAAATAATACATTCATTCCCCATCCTAAAGGAGCTCTCTTTCCAGCCTCTCTAAATAGGTCAGGATTATTATCCCCCCATATTTGAGAGAAGAGGAGCTAAGATTAAGAGATAGTCTAGGGCTACCTGGTTAGTCCAAGTGAGGTATTGAATCAGTTGGGAGATTCATTTGCCCAGATGTATGGGGGAGCCCTTTGATTGGCAAATCTGTGATTCTTTAGCACAGTGCTCTCCAACCTTGGGTCCCCAGATGTTTTTGGCCTACAACTCCCAGCTACGCTGGCTGGGGCATGCTGGGAGTTGTAGGCCAAAAACATCTGGGGACCCAAGGTTGGAGAACACCGCTTTAGCAGAACACCGGTCAATCCAAGTTCACATTGAGCCCTGCAGGAACATAGCCAAGGCTAGCCAATGACCTATTGGTGGCTTGGGGGCAATAGAATGGGCTCAGTACCAAAATTCCTTATTCCCTATCAGTCAGGGAATTTAATTGTGCAAGATGTAGAGGCCTGACATTTTTGCATTTTATTACTGTTGGAAAGAAGTTGGAACAAGCTGTCTTTACTGAATGGTCTTGCCTCTGAGTGCACTAACGCAGCTGAATGAGCACAATAAAATATATATGGAATGGGTCTTGAAAAACAGTGTCACGGTTTCCCCACTAGTTTCTACCAGGGCTTTTCCCTGGAGTAAGTGTTTGCACAAGCACCAAAGGAGCAACAATATCTACAGAAGGTCACCATCATGTGGCAATGCAACTAGGGAAAAAATCAAGGCAATGTTGATGCACAGGCCGAGACTTTTGTGTTCCGTCCTTTGAATTTTAAATATTGAGGTTCATTTTATTCCCATTTCTTAACTAAGTCAGCCTGCTTGTGTGGATGACCAAGGGTGGAAACTGCAGGTTGTCCAAAAGCAGGAGATCACTGATGGCAGATACCTTTTGATCATGAAACCCTCCCACCAAACTTCCCCCAAACACTCTTGGGATTGCATCATTTGGCAAGTGATGTTCCTCACTCAGATCAGTGGGGCAGATAGGTGATTTTAGACCCCGGACTTAATGGTCTTGGGGGGGGGGGGCTTTATACAGAATTGCTTCAATTGTGAAGCACCCAACTAACATTTCTCTCCCCCTCACAACCTCCATTCCATGCTTTACAGTTGCTTCTACATTCCTTTTATGTTCGAATGTTTGCTAACCCTGCTTTTTAAAAAAAATAAAAAAAATACTCTGAGCATGTGCAGATTTTCTCTTAAATCACAGCACTGTCATAATTACAGGAATAAAACAGAGTTTGCTTTTGCTACCCTGATGCCCTCATCCACTGCCACTCTCTGGGTATTCATTTGGAGGGCCCCTGGGCTGTGTGGCCCGGACTTTGGCCCCAAGGTCCTGTCTTAGCTGCACCACTGTTTCAGATTGGTCTTACGTGAATTACATGCCTGCCACATTATGCACACAAGCCATCGACTTTGGGAGCTCCAGTAGGCTGAGGATGCTCACCTGACCTCCAGCCGTGTACACAATACTGTGTACAGTTCTGGCGTCCATATTTCGAAAAGGGTGTTGTGGAGCTGGAAAAGGTGCAGAAAAGAGCGAGTGAAATGATCAGGGGACTGGAACTCCCTTACAAATGAAAATGACAACATTTGTGGCTATTTAGTTTAGAAAAAGGACGGGTAAATGGGGACATGATAGAGGTGTATAAAATTATGCATGGTATGGAGAAAGTGGAGAGAGAACGCCCTCTGTCATCATAATAGAACCTGGGGCCATCCAATGAAACTGAATGGTGGGAGATTCAGGACAGACAAAGGAAGTACTTCTTATGGAATTCGCCACACCAATTATGATGTCTGTATGCTACCCCCAGTATCGGAAAACATCATACTTCTGTACACTAGTCGCTTGGGAACAGAGGTGGTGTTGGGGGCAGCCCACTAGGGCTGGAGCCCCGAATCTTTCATTTGGAGCCCTGAATCTCTGGGAGGCCACCTGCCCCACCACCCTGCTGTCCATGGGCACTTGCTGAAATAAAGGCACAGGGGCCCTGAGGATCTCTGTTGCATCTGATCCCCCCTGGATGAGCTGGCTTCTTGCCCACATGTGCTTCACCTCCTGCTGCCCCCCCCATCTCTGCCTGCGTTTTTTTTCCTGAAATCAAATGCCCTCCTCTCCCCTGTCCATACATCCCTTTTTACAAATAGGGGTGTCCTTAGGAGACGGGGTCCTTTAAACACACACACACACACACACACACACTTTAGAGCATATGTAAATTAGCATATTTATTTATTTATTTATATTTATTTAATACATTTTTATACCGCCCAATAGCCGAAGCTCTCTGGGCAGTTTACAACAGTTAAAATCATAAAATACAATATAAAATTTAAAACCACAGATTAAAAACAGACAGCAGAGCTAGCAGCAGCAGTTACAATAACGGAATTAAAAACAATTACAAGATTAAAATGATTAAGATGATTAAAATGCCTGGGAGAACAGAAAGGTCTTCACCTGGCGCCGGAAAGAATACAAAGTAGGCGCCACGCGAACCTCTTTGGGGAGCTCATTCCATAACCGGGGTGCCACAGCAGATTTGTGCTTTTAAAAAAAAATCCTGTGGGCTTGAACCCCGGATCTTTTCAGTACCTAGCACCAGCCCTGCTGGGGAACAAGAACAACAGCACATAAAGGCTGTTGCCCTCATGTCCTGCTTGCTGGGTTTCCACGGGCTTCTGGTTGGCCACTGTGGGAAACAGGAAGCTGGACAAAGTAGGCCTTTGGTCTGATCCAGCAGAGCTCTTCTTACATTCTTAACCTCATTGGGGACTTTGGTCACTGTACACCTAGAGGGAAAACACCTACCGGTACTTGCTTTAACCCCAACAACAAAGTCCCTGCAATTACTTTGGGGCATGAGGCTGCTTGAGTATGCTGTGTTGACAGCCACCACGACCCCAGGACCATCCCTCACCATTACAGGAGGTAATGGCAAGGCAGTTTGGTGCCCTAGGCAAGATCAGATATTTAGTGGGGGGGGGGGCTTCCCACTTGAGAGCACTGTATTTTTTTCCAAGGCATTTCTGGCGCCCCCTTTAGCTCTGCGCCCTAGGCAGCTGCCTAGTTGGCCTAATGGTAGCACCTGCCCTGCTCACCAACCCTGCCCCTCCCATGCCCCCTCCCAAAGTGCATGGTGGAGGGAAAAGGGAAGACTCTCTTTCCCTCCCTTTGGCCCACCCATCAACAGAAAGTGGAAGGGCAAGGAATAGGCCAGGGAGAAGGAGCAAACCCATTACTTCCCACTGGCCTGTGCCTTGGGAGGTACGAATGGGGCGCCATGTGGGTAGAGGAGGAAGGAGTGGGGTAGATGGAAGGCATCTCATTCCCTCCCTCCCCGTTCTCTCTCTCTCTGCTTCACCATCACAGTGCTTTGTGAGTCTACGCTTGTGTTCTCATTGGAATTCCCCCCCCCCCCCCAGTTTTCTGATTTAACAAGGAGTTGAATGTTGGGGTCTTGGAGATTACAAAACAAAAAAGGTATAAAAGTATTACATTCAGCAAGTTGATACTTAGTGCATTATTACATTAAAATGCGGCAATATGACTTAAGATTTCATAGATTTCATAGATCATAGAGTTGGAAGGGGCCTACAAGGCCATTCAGTCCAACCCCCTGCTCAATGCAGGAAACTAGAGGAGGGGTCTCCCATCCAAGTAACAACCAGGCCTGACCCTGCTTAGCTTTCCACGCTCAGACAAGCTGAGCCAGGCTAGTGTAAGTAGAACACAGTCCACAGGGATGGTCTCCTGCACAAACCATATTGAGTCTAGAAGCTGCTTGAGAGCACCAATTTATTATGCTGTTGGCTTACCCTTGTATTGTATTTGTTGTGAGATATATATAAATAAATAATTTATACTGCCTTGGATACAATGCAGAAAGGTGGGGTATAAAATAAATAAGTGAATAAAAATAACATACCCAGTTATTTCCTAAAATCATGTGTTTAAAGTGCTTTGATATTTTAGGGAAAGCACATCATCATCATCATCATCATCTGATAAGTTTCTTTCCGTTGGGGCAGAGGTGGGGAGAAAAAACCCAGAGATTAGTTTCAGCACACTAAATTTAAATCATGTAGAACAGCCTTCTCCAACCAGGTGCCCTCCAGATGTGCTGGGCTACACATAAAATGGCCATGGGGGCTGGGAATGATGGGAGTTGTAGTCTAACACATCTGGAGGGCGTCCACTTAGGGAAAACTGCTTTTAAGACTGGAATATATAGAATCAGGGAACTGGAGGGGTTCCAAAGGATAATCTAATAATCCAATGACCCACCCTGGGTAAAAAAAGGTATTTATTCAAAGTATTCCCAAGAAATGCCTGCTGAATCCTTTCTTCAAAACTGCCAGGGATAGAAAACAGTTTCCACCACCTTCTAAGGCAGCTTTTTGAAACAGGTGCTGATAGCAGCTCAAGGCCAGTAAATACACTTTTAAAACTTCTCCATATAATGCACCCTGACTATTCCAAGAGACACATTTGTGTGGGCAAGATAATTTCCTGGTTCACACATAATAACAACCCAAGGTATGGGTTGAGTATAGGTTGTCATTGAATTGTGGCTTGTCGTTACATTTCAGCTCCCCCACTATGGGTTAACTATAGGTTGTTAAGCACAAACAAGCCAGAGTTCACAACACAACAACAAACCATGGGTTCTCTTCCTGGGTTGTCGCTATGTGTGAACCAGGCCAATATGTGATCTGGGCCACTGGCATCTGGATCTTGCACCTCTGGCCAGCTGGTAGGGCTCCAGTGCTCAAACTGGGCATGCTGGTGCTGACACCTGTCCTGACCCCCTTGAGCTGGGCAGCAGCAGGGAATGTGAGCTGCCATTTTAAATTTCCCACAATGCCCTGAAATGAGGCCATGTTGGGGACCTTGTGGGAAATTTAAAATGGCAGCTTGTAGCTGCCACTGCTGCCAGTTAAGGGCAGCCAACAGGACATTTTGTCAAGGTTTCCTTCAAACCTGCCGTCAGCCCTGTGTAGGTAGAACCAGATACTGTACCACCCAGACACAATTTCTGTGAGACCATATGGGCTGAAAAAAATGTCCTGCCATGATTGCTGTTCTTTGGAATAGTTGGGGGTCCATCATGTGGAGAAGAAGGTTTTTGAAAGTCTGAACTCTCCCATAGTTCTTCCCAATATTTAATGTAGATCCACCTCTCTGTGATCATGTCTGCTCTCGATGACATATATTTAGAACCTAACAGGGGGAACTTGTGGCCAATGTAAAGAAGATGGGCATGATGACAGACTATGTCACTACCCCCCTCCAGGAATCCTCCTCTGAGGATGAGTGTGACTCACCCGGGGCCCTGGACACTCCTCAGGAGCAGAGTTCAGACACTGCTGCTCCAGACGGGGCCGACCGGGCAGCTGAAGAGCTGGCAGGCCCCTCTGGCATGACCCGTGGGAGTTCCCCAGCCCGGGAGGAGTCAGAATCAGAGGTGGAGGTGGTGCAGGTCCCAAGTCCCAGACAGAGGAGGAGGATGAGACGGCAGGAACAGATGCAGGCCCCTCGATGCAGCGTCCGGCTGCAAACCAGGCCTTGTGAGGCTTTTGTAATCAGCCAGCTGCTAGGGAGCTCCAGCTGTGAGACGGGCGTGCCCAGGCAGCAGGCAGTATAACAACACTCACTCACTGAAGCCTGGGTATTGGGAAACAACATCTTCCTTGATTCGTGTTCCTGATCCCTGACCTTGCTCCTGAACCCTGCCTTGCTTCCTGGACTCTTGGACCCGACTTCGGACTGACCCTGACACCGCCTCTGCTCGACCCCTGGACTTTTGAACAACACTCTCGGCTTGACTCCTAGGATTGTAAGACCATGCTTCTGCTACCCGTCCCTCTGCAGCTCCCTTATCATAGCTGGACTTTTGGCAGCGCTCCCAGGAGCACGGCCAGCTGCTGGCTGCCGGCAGCCTCAAGCCGGACAGACTAACATGTTTAGGTGCAGAACCTGTTTCTTCATACGTGGCAACTAGCCACTCCCACTCTTCCCCATAAAAGCTCGCATCATTGCCCGATGTGAATTTTTTTTCATGGTGGGGGGCTACTGTGAGGTTTGGGGGAGGAGTGGGGGGTAACCAATGGCATGAAGAAGCAGGCTCCTCACCTACAAGATGGTGTTCCATCCCACCTATTTTTCATTGCTCCTGAGCACTCAGAGCAGTGGGAGAGCACTTGCTTTGCATGCAGAAGGCCGCAGGTTCAATCCCTGGCATCTCCAGGTAGGGCTGGAAAAATTCCTGCCTGAAACCCTGCAGAGCTGCTGCCAGCCAGTGTCGACAATACTGGGCTAGATGGACCAATGGTCAGACTCAGTATAAGGTAGCTTCCCATGCTCCACTTGAAGACCAGAGGAAAATAACAGAGACATATGTGTGTGTGTGCGCATACACATGCACACACACCCCTAACATAATGTGGATATGTACATACATACATACATGCCTATTTATGGGTTTAATCCTTCTCCAACCCGGTGCCCCAGATGTGTTGGACTATAGTTCTCATCATCCCCAGCCAACATTGGGTAAATTCTCCCATAGGAAGAATTAAAAATACTTGTCCACTTTGAATGTACTCCTTCCTCAAACATACACAAACTATTAAGGAGACGTCTCTTGTTTCCTACTTTGAAAATCTGCACAGATTTTTGCCTCTGGTGTTATCTTTTCTACCTACATTTCTCCATAATATTAATCTTAAGTAACTGTAATTGTAAAAAAAAAACCCCAATGAAAATAAAACTCCAAACCAGGACTTAAATTAGGCAGGGTTCGCTATGGCTTAATCCTGTTTTTCAGCTAGGCTCAACTCTTGAACATGTCAAGTACGGTAAGCTAAATTAGCCTTTGAACGGTGTGCAGACTCTCCTAAACAACCACCATCAGCCTCCAGACATCTGGGATTTTACGAAGGAACTACCGAGAAAAGGCTTCCAGGTGGAATTGGGCCCAAGCACTTTCAATTTTAGAAATGAATCACTTAAGTTTATTTTGTTGTGCTGGTTCTTTTATGTGGGGAGGGTTTAAAAAAAAAACACATTTCTGAGGTGCCTGCAAAGGATTTTGATAAACCAAAAATTCCTTTGGAGGGGAGCATTTGGGGCAGGGTGAAGAATCAGACTCTAATAAGAGGGGGAAAGTATGGAGCACATCCAAGCGGTGCATTTTATTTTATACAGTCAGTGTGGTGTCCAGCATTCGTGGAACCGTCAAGTTTTGTGGAACGTTCCTTAATGACATCTAGGCACAGCACAGATATCCATGAAGGCTGCCAAGATCCCTCCATTGAAAGCACATGAGATTAAGGATGAGTAGGACTGTGTCAGCAGCAAAGACATACAGTCATGCCTTGGATTGAGAGCATAATTCGTTCCAGAAACGTGTTTGTAATCCAAAACACTCTTATATCAAAACGAAATTCCCCCAAAAAAAATGTGTACAGAGATTTTTAATTTAAACCGTACTACAGTACTTGTATTGCAAGACGTCACTTGTATATCAAGTAAAAAAAAATTAAATATTTAAAAATTTGCCTGTCTTGCAAAACGCTCTCAAACCAAGTTACTTGCAATCCAAGGAATTACTGTACTATTATGAACCTCAGGATATTCCTTCAACTTTTTGCATCCTCTGAGTGCTTCAAGGTTGGAGGAAAAGCTGGTCAGAGAACCATCGAGGTAATAGTGGCGCTACATTTCTGGAATAATCAGTCCTTCCCAATCCTACAAGACTTGATTGTGCAAATGCTTGAGGATGGACATTCTACATTTTTCGTCCAGGGAGCCTAAATTTATGCTACCAGTAAATTCGTACTAACCGTGTATTCATATCTTACCAGAACTGGTACGACGACAAAAGATAAAAGGAGTGTGTGAGTGAATAGTTTGTGTTGTCAAGAGAGAAAGACCACTTGTAACAACCTTCAAGTAGTTGGGGTGCAAGGGGATGAGGTGTATGGGGGGGAAGGCAAAGGAAACACTTTCTAGTTGCCTAGCAACTGCTCAAGGGCCTGTTTGTACAATAGGCTATCTGGATTAATAGGCCAGTTGTCCTCTAGTAATGGAGCCTCTTCACTCTTGGGTTGTTTTTCTTCAAGTCCAGTTATTATGTGTAAACCACTGCAGGGTTAAATTCAAGAAGAGTAGCCCTGTTAGTATGTTGTCATGAAAGCAAGAAGGAGCTAGGTGGGACCTTAAAGAGTAATACTTCCCCTCCCTTTTTTTTTTTGGCAGCATAAGCTTTCATCAGCAGGACCACGTTTCATCACATGCTGGGTTGTGGTTGTTATCTCTGCTGAGTTAAGTTCAACCAAGAGATTTGGCACTGTAGGTGTGACATCTTGGAATTCTTTTTTACTGCAGACAGAGATGGTTGTCTCAGGATTTATTCATTTACTTAATCTGTACTCTCCCTGTCCGTCTAGACCAGACCCTCAGGATAATCTCTGGATCACAGTGTTTGGGTTCAGACAACACGATAACCAACACTCAAGTGTTGAGTGTGTGTTGTCGTTGAAGCGTGGGTTGTTGTTGAAATGTGGGTTATCGTGTTGTCTGAACCCAGCTGAGATAACAAACTATGGTGAACAACCCACAGTTCACAACCCAACAACAAACCATGGGTTCTCTTCGTGGGTTATTTGTGGTTAACAAGCCATGGCTTATTTGGGTTCAGACAACTTGATAACCCTCATTTCAACAGCAACCCACAGTTCAACAACAACCCACGCTCAACCCATACTCAGCCTCTGAGTGTGGGGTTATCGTGTTGTCTAAACCCAGTCACTGTCTGACTCTTGATAACATAAGCAAGCCCTGCAACTCTGCACCATTTCCAAGCTGGAAAGCATGGTTTGGTGGTTGACCTAGAAAGCAGACTACTGTGTCTTCTCTTGCCCCATACCCTTAATTTAAAGCCACAAAATGGTTAAACAGGCAAGGAAGCTATGGGAGAAAGGAGACAGCAAGGCTAAGAATGATGGTATGCTAGTCTATACTAGTGTTTTTTCGTTTTTCATATTGTATTCTGGAGAAATCTGGGGTTCCTTGGTTGCTTATCAGGTATTCCTCTGTGAGATGATCAGGAATGGCAAGCAATCTTCCCTGAAAGACAGATTGACCAGCATCACTGGTCTTCTTTCCATATGGTGTGCAGCTACAGGGATAGCTTGGGGGTACATTCTGAGTCACACAGGACAACAGTGAGGCCCTCATTGCCTCTACCTTCTTCTGATTGTAATATTCCTCCTATTCCACTTTACCAGATCCTCTTGCTTTCTCACGTTCCTCTTTTCCTCTAGGTTCTGAGACCCTGATGTTTGCTTCTTTTCTTTTTTCAATTAAACTCACCACTTGTTCTCTTGTTTCAGTTTCCCTCTAACTTCTTAACTATTGCTTCATCTGTTCTTTCCTCTTACTCATATCTTAAGCTCTTTCTTCAGATGTTGTCCCGTAGTGCTTTAAGCATGCTGTTGTTCCCCAGTTTTATTTAAAGTTTCTATTAGTCTTTTAATACAAGAAATAACACCAATCAATATCTCCAACCCAACCACATCTCCTGAAAATTATCCCTCCCTCAACAGTAAACCCCACTGTTTGAAGCCTGAGGATGTGGGCAAGACACTTACATCTGCGCGATCCGCCACATGCTCTCTTAGACCCTTGCCCTTCATGGGTACTTCAAGGTAGCCATAAGGGACTGACCGGATGGATCAGGGTAGGGGTGAATGCATCCACTGCATGATGGTGTGGTACCTGCTGCCTTTGAAAGAGCCAATGGCATACACTACTCCTGAAACAAATCTGTTTATACTGTTGATATTTTTTTAATAGTGATTTTTATATTGTATCATATGTTGTTGTTGTTGTTGTTTTAATGTAAATTGCTTGGAAATCAAAGTGGGATGTCAAGTGGTATAGAAGTAGCTTAAATAAATAAATAACCCTACCTGTTTATCAGCAATTGATGTCAACTCAACAACATACAATTCAGCTACACATTTCATTTCCAGCTATACCCTGTTTCTCTTCTTTCAACTCCAGACTACTTAAGAGGTTTGTCTATTCTCAGCGTTGCAATTGTCCTTCTTCTAACTCTTCTTTTGACCCTTTTCAGTCTGGCTTTCAGCCCCAACATTCTACTGACTCTGTATAAAATCCTAACGGACTTGTCTATACTAAGTCACATGGGACTCTTTCTATTCCTGTTGTTTTCTTATCAGCTTTACATCAGTTGATCATTCTCTGCTTCTTACTTAGCTTCATTCTTTGGTTTGGTGGCTTTCTTGCTTTCACAGATAGTTCTGTGTGTGAACTATCTCAACAATAGTTAACGTCTCTACCAATGGCTCTCCCCGCGTCCACCACCCCAGTTCTCTTTCAGTTGGTTTCATTCAGGGTTCCGTTCTTTGCCCCCTTCTCCCTTTCTTCTTTTAACTTGGAATAGCATGACATATCCTACTTGTGAGCAGGCTGAAGCAATGGCTGCTCCCCCATTCCCTGCTGCGGGGGGAGTGGGTGTGGGGGAGACCTTGGTGCTCCTGCAAGGTCCCCTGGGATACCCGCAGGAGGACTGAGGTGGGAGGAGGGGGCACCCTACCCCACCATGTGCCCAATCATCTGTCAGGTGCATCTGGGCAGGGTGACTTATAAGCCACACTGTGTGTAGTGCGTAGTGCGTAGCTTTCTTCGCAGTGTGGCTTATTGTGTCATGCAAACCCTCCCACTGTCTTCCTCTATTGTTTTGTATCACGTTTTCTCTTAACTTTTATGCCTCTTCCGGATCTTACTCCTTCTTCTCTGCTCTTCCTCTCTATTCTCCTTCTTGATCCCTCTGTTCAGCAAACACTAATCTGCCGATTAAACTGATTTTCCCTTGTGCTACTTCTCATATCCGTTCTTCCTCCTTGTGACCCCTTAATGTATGAAATTCTCTCCTTTTAAAAACTGAGCTGGCCAATTCTTTGTCCCATTTTAAGAAATCATTAAAAACTCATCTTTTCTCTCATGCATTTCTCTCTTGATGTACTAGCTGGCTTTTTAAAATTATTTGTTTCTGTTCCTAGGTTAAAGAATTGTTGTATTCTTTAACTCTTTTTGTTTCCTTCACTCTCTCCCAACTTATGCAGTTTCTCCTTTCACTCCAACTCTCCTCTCCTTTCTTCTGAAGTTTTCTTTTTTTTTTAAACTTGTAGATTTTGATCCAATCTAAATTACAGTGAAATCCTATCCTAGTCTACTCAGATGTCCCATTGGGTTCAATGAGACTTACTCCCTGGAAACAGGACCGGTGCAAGGCAGTTTGGTGCCCTAGGCAAGATCAGATATTTAGTGCCCCCCTTCCCACTTGAGAGCGCTGTCTTTTTTTTTCAAGGCATTTCTGGCGCCCCCTTTAGCCCTGTGCCCTAGGCAGCTGCCTAGTTGGCCTAATGGTAGCACCGGCCCTGCCCGAAAGCATGTATAGGTTTGTAGCCCCAGTCACACTAACAGCACAATCCTATACATATCTACTCAGAAGAAAGTCCCATTAAGTTCAGTTGGGCTTACTCCCAGGTAAGTGCGTATAGGACGTA
>JAHFWL010000415.1:0-102430 GCA_021292165.1 Shinisaurus crocodilurus
CCATATCTCAACAGCAGAGATAATCTGATAAGGAAAAAATAATCTGATAATCGTATGCTTTGGAGAATTCCCTGCTACTTAATTTCTCAGGCAATCAATCACGAATGCACTTCCAGGAATAATGGAAGATTCCAGTCCATGGTTCTGAATAGAGGCTGGTTTAAATAGCAACCCAGGAAGCTGCCGAATACCAAATGAGAACTTGGTCTATCTTGGCCAGTATTGTCTGCACTTGACTGGAAGTGGCTTTATGGGTTCCAGACAGGACTTTCCTGGCCCTTCCTCCAGATTCTGGGCATTGCAGGTGGGACAAGTTGTATGCAACAAGCATCACAGTCCACTGAGCTGCAGTCCTTCCCAAAATTGCCCTCAACAGCACAATCCCATGGCTTCTGGAGAACATCTCGACCACCATACGATTTTCCGGACTCCCAGCTCTGCTGTCGGAAACTCACTCTGAGATCGGAGCTGGGATTGTGAGCTAGGGATGTGTGCGGAGCTCAGCAGGGAGTGGAAGCTCAGCAAACTCACCTGGATCAACCCCCCTGAGCTCAGCTTGGCTTACCTTTCCCTGACTCGGCTCACGTTCTCGCGGAGCCGAGCCGGGGATATCTATTTCTGGGTTCCAGGTGCTTCATTTTCTACAAAGATTTCCACAGATAAAATCCACTCAGCTAGACAGAAGTGAACCTTGCACAGTTGCTCCTTTAGAGGTGACAAGACTGAGAAGGAAGCTTCTCTAGCCAGACCGGCCCATCACTGACTATGTTAACTAGAAACAAAATAGAAGATATGAGGACTAGGGCACCCCAGAGGGGCCCAAGAAAAGTGTTTGAGGGTGCACTGGGGGCCACGGGTGCCTCTTTGCCTGCCTACCCCTGGTCTACACGGCTGCCAGTGGCTCTCCAAGGTTTCACACAGGAGCTTTTCCCAAGCATTTGACCCTAAAATATATTAAGAGAATATAAGTATTGTAAGTAAATTAATGAATAAACCCTAGCTAGTGCTGCTGGGGATCAAACCTGGAACCGTCATCAGCAAGCAAACTGTGTATTCCACCACTGAAGCGTGGCCTTTCCCTGCCCACCTGCCTCAGGTCCTCCATTCTCCCCTCCAGTGTGACCTGAGGTTCATATCCGGGTAAATGGGGGAGAAGAAGAGGCATGTTGGGTGTGTGTGTCCGTGTCCAGGGAGACCACGTGGGCCATCTAATTGTGCTGGAGGCCACTTGGGGGTCACCATCACTCCCTCCCCTTTCACCCTCTTGCCCATTGAAGTCACAGAGCAATCTACCAGGCTTTGACACCATTTCAGTTGGACATCTCCATTTCTTATGGACGGCTCGATATTCCCTGAGCATCACGTCTTGCCTCTCTTCTTAGACAGGGCCAAGCACTTCCTGGGAAGTGACTATAGTTGCACCTGGACCAGCTTTCCCCTACCTGCTGCCCTCCAGATGTGTTGGACTGCAACTTCCATCATTCCCAGCCACCATAGCCAATGGACATTCTAGTTAGGAATGATGGGGGTTCCAGTCCAAAACATCTGGCGGGAACCAGGTTGGGGAAGGCTGGTATGTTGGGATCAACAACCGGAAGACAATGTGATGAGGTAGCATGAACTATTCACAGTGTCCAACGCAGGCCTTCTGTGCAGCCATAAAAGCAAAGGATATTTGCTAGGTCTAATTGCTGTGAGAAACCTGTGGGGTAGAAAGGGGCTCAGGGAAGGCATGGGATGGCCAGCTACCAGCCATGGTGAACTCCTTCCCTCATTCCTGAGATAAAGGTGATTATGCACGCTTCTCCTGAAGAAGTTAATTGGGATGGATGCATCTTCACTGGCCCCGCCTCCCCCTGGCAGCTTTGGGCAGCTTCTAGCAGCTTCTGTCACTTTCTAGACTTTAAGCAGACTTGTATAAAATCTATAGCATGTTAGTCGGTGATTTGGATTTCCCTCAGCTTGGGATGAGGAGTGCACTAGTAGTGTCCCCAAGCAACCTAGAGCCCAGGAGCAATATCCATCGTATTAGGAAGTGTGTAAACTTACCTTGCATGTTTATTGATACTCTGCATCCATATTAGAACTTTGTATTCAATATACTGTATGTCGTCTGTCACAGAAGTGGTTTTGTTTTTGTTTTGTTTTTAATCTTCCTGATTATCCTGAAATCTAAATTGAGATTGCCTTGGCTGGACCACACCCCCAGGGTAACACAGCTGGTATAGACAATGCGATCTGGGGCCTGAGGGATGGCCAAGAAGACTGAACACCAGGCATCCCTGAGGGTGTAGAAGTGGGTCATCTGACATGAGGTTGAGGCAATGTGTCCCCCTAGGTCTGTGGGTTCTCAGAGGTAACCTTCCGCAGGATCAAATTCAGGCTGCATTCCTAGCACGCAATCTGGGTATCAAAAGGGGAGTGTCCCTGCTGCCTTGACCCCTGAGATGTGATTCTTGGGTGTAGGTGCTCAGCTTCACAAAGGCCCAAGGGCAGACCCTGACAGTTAAAGTGAGATCCATCAACTTCAGGGTGCAATGGTGGCCAGAACATAGGCCTTCTTCACTGCCACCACTACCACACAGTAGGCATGATAATGTGCTCTCACCTGTGTAGAACATTGTGGCGTAACCCCACAATTCAGTTCCCTGGTGTATGTCTGCATTAGTATGTTCAGTGAGTATAGAATGTTGAACTGAGTGGGTGTGGTTTGTGATGTCTTGGAAAGGGTGGGGGAGGAGTATATAAGGAGTGTTTGATTGATGTTGGTGGTGGATAGTGTGTGTTGGGAGTGTTGGGAGTTAGGTTACTTGGGTTAGTTGGGTCATCTTTCCTTCTTACGTTATTCATGTCTTGTCTGTCAGGAGTTTTGAGAGAATCAGTGCTTGTCTGAAAGAGTGAAAGTATTTGGAGTTATAGGGACTTAGGTTAATTCCAAAGTGTTTGTGCAGGCAGGTTTAAAGTTATTTTCTGAACTAAGATTTGAGAATTAAAATAAACTTATTTTTATTTTGTTTGCTACCCAAATCCTAAGGGTCAGCTTGGCGTTATTAAGCTGCAATTACTGTTAAATCTACACACACACACACCCCTTTGTACCCACAGTACCATAGATTTAAAATAGATCCTTAATAACCAGTATTAATCTTTTTCCCTCATTGGTAGGAGAAAGGTTTCATTTGACCCTCCCCCCTCAGGTTTTTAAGTGTGGTGTGCTTAGGCCTGAGAAGGGTTTATGCGTCTGGTGCTAAGTGTGAAGGGGACTGTGGTCATCCCAAACATTGGTTCTGAAACTAAATCCATGTCCCTTGCCCAGCCTGCGTCATGACCTGAAGCTCTCCTGAAATCCAGGAGCCATCTGAGCTCCACAGAACCAGAGAGGATGCTTAAGGTAAGAGAGTGCAACTTGGGCCCTCAGCAGGGACACCTTCCCTGCCAGCTGGAAACTCCCCAAACAGGGAGGGATCACTCAGAAGACATTGGTCTCTGGCGGTGGATCATGCTAATACAGCCTCGCCCTGCCAGGATGTTATAACTGCAGGCAGACCAGTCATTTCATCCAGCAATGCCTTCTTGCCCAGTCCTGCGCTGCTAGAACCAGTGGCCAACGACTCCTTTTCCCATCCATCCCTCTGGGCTAATGAACTTTGGCACAAGCCTGGAACTCCATCTTGGATTTAGATGCCAAAATGTACACAGGCCAAAGGTCAGAACCTGACAAACAAAAGAAAAGTCCAACTGGCCCTCAGAGGAGGAAAGAGTGACGCAGAGCTATTTTTCTCCATCCAAAGTGCAATGGGAGCCCAGCGTTCTGGGGGTTGTGGCTATTTTGCTACCCTAGAATTATCAGAATGACAGTTATTCTGAGGAATGCCCCATGGATTTCCATCGACTAGGTGACTAACAAGAAAATCCAGGAGGAAACCTGCTTACTACAAATATGCCCTGAGCTCTTCCGTGTGGGGCTGGGTGGTGTCTCATCACTTAGCATCTGATTATTTCAGGCTTGAGATCTAATTCTCCTGATGATGCTTGTCAAGTCGACTCTTGTTCAGTTTCTGTTTCTTTGCTGACCTGGAAGGGAACGTCTCTCTGTGCCACTTATGATTTTCACTGCTTCTAATATTTTGACTCCTGCCATTGTGCGATGAAAAGGATGCAGAAAAGGGCTCAAGTTACAGGAACCTAGATTCCACCTAAACATCGGAAAATTTCCTGATTGTCAGAGCAATAAGACAATGGAATCAACTACACTAGGGAGGTGGTGGGCTCTCTCTCCCACTCTGGAGGCATTCAAGGTGCAGCTGGACAGCCATCTGTCAGGGATGCTTTGACCTGGATCCTGCATTGAGCAGGGGTTGGACTCGATGGCCTTGTAGGCCCTTCCAACTCTACTTTTCTATGATTCTAGGATTCTATGACTTCCTGGTTCTGGCGCTATGTTTTTTACATAGAAAATGGTGTAAGATACTTTAAAAGGCCTGACTTGCACAAATTACAGCCTAATTTGTGCAAATTAGGCCATTGTTAACGTATCTTATGCTATTTTCTACATAAATAACGTAGAGCCAGGGACCCAGAAGTCCAGCAAGCGCCTCCACTGACGCTCATGCTCGTCTCATCTCACGTGGCAGGAGCGCTCGGCTCATGCACTGCGAGTTGAGTGCCGGGTGGGTCGCCCATCCCTAGAAGCACTGGTGTGATGTGATCATGCTGGCAGCTGCCTTTAACCAGGCGAGCTGCCACGTTCTGTACCAGCTGAAGCTTCCAAACCATCTTCCAGGGTAACCCCAGGTAGGGCGCATTACAGTAGTCTTGGCGAGGAGGAGACCAAGGCATGAACCACTGATGGGAGCAGATGATTAGGAAGGTAGGAGCGCAGCTGCCGTATCAGATGGAGTTGATACAGCGCCGCCCAGCTCACAGCTGACACCTGTGCCGGTCCTCCGCATGTCGGTCCTCCGGCATGTCACTTCTGGTGCGGCCGGCGCACTGGAAAGCTGGGAGTCTAGAATGACCCCCAAGCTGCGGACCTAGTCCTTCAGGGGAAGATGTACCCCATTCAGCACCAGGTCAACATCCCCTAAACCTCCCCTTGTCTCCACCAGAAGTACCTTGGTCTTGTCGGGGTTCAGTTTCACAATGTTCCCTTCCCATCCAGCCACCCACTGCCTCCAGGCACTTGGGCAGGGAATGGGTTTATTAAGAAAGACAGATCTGAATTGGGAAAGCCTAACATTAAATTCTCTCTAGCCATGTGCTCAGGATGAGCAGAGAGAAGAGAAGCACCAGGACTGCTCAGGTAGAGAACAGGAAGTCGGCATGGGAACAGAACAAAAGAGTATCATTCCTGCACAATAGAGGGCAGCAGGAAGAAGCGGTCAAAGAGTAAGGAAAGAAGGTATCCCTTTCTTCTCTACTCCCAATGCCTGTAGTGGTCATTGGGGTGGGATAGGTGTGAAGAGATGATGCTAAGGTCCAGTTTCCAACACATCAAGGCATAATTATTCTTCTAACAGTGTTTCATAATTAAAATATTCCCCACCACAGTTTCCCCCAATCAGGCACTTTGGATTCACTGATTTTACTGATTTCATTTTCAGGCAAACTTTCAGTTTCATTCTCCCCACCCACCCACACCAACCCACCATTCTTTTTCTATTTCAGCTTCTCCTTGGGACTTGAGTTGCACTGGCTACCAGTTGCTTGCTGAGTCGAATTCAAGGTGTTGGTTTTGACCTTTAAAACCCTACACGGCTCCAGCCCAGTTTATCTCAAGGTGCGCTTCCAGCAACATCAAGTAGGCCGCTGAACAAGATCTGCCACGGACTGCCTTCTCTCCTCATCCCATCAGCCAGAGCAGCCAGGCTGGTGGGGACTAGGAAGAGGGCCTTCTCTGTGGTGACCCCCAAGTTATGGAACTCCCTCCCTAGTGACCTCCACCATGCCCCCTCTATGAAGAGCTACCGCCACACATTAAAAACGTGGTATTTCAGGTGGGAATATGGGTGGGTTAGGATTTTAAAAGAATTTTTTTACTGTTTTAATTGTCATGTTTATTGCATTGTTTCAATTGTACATTGCCCTGGGTGGCCGGGTGACTGGCCAGATGGGCAATTAACAAATGTAATAAATAGATAGACAGATAGATAGATAGATAGATAGATAGATAGATAGATAGATAAATTCCCTTTCTATACTAAGATACAGCCTCTGCCTGAGCCATTTGTCCCCTGAAACTGGGACACACCAAAAGTGGGGAAAAGGCCCACAGGGTGCGCTGCGCTCACTCTGCTAACAGAGAACTCCTAACATGGTTCTCCTCAACATATACCCCAACATGTTGCCAGATTTGACTTAGAGTATGCCCTCTTTTCTCATCCAGCCCCCTGTAGATCACCCAACACTAACCCAGTATGCCCACTAACCCCGGAAGATTGTGCACCCCTGACACAATTATGGGTGGCACATGAACCTTTTGTTAGCTCGCGGCTCTCCGCAGCTTATTCCTCCGCTGCGGCGGCCACCCAAGCTCAACCTTCTGAATGGCGCGGAGTGTTCTCCACGCCGCTCGACCTGCCGGCACCGGTCGAGCCAGTCGGTCCTCCGGCATGTCACTTCCGGTGCGGCCGGCGCGCTGGACCCCCGCGCTATGTTTTTGGCGGGGGGAACGAGGGCAACAGGGCTTAAACAGGGCTTAGCATGAAGTTCTCGTGAAATCCAGGGAGCTGTGTGATCTCCACAGCACTAGAGAGGACACTAAGGTGTGACACTGAGACTAGGGCCTTGAAAGGAGTGCCTGCCCTACCAAACAACCCACACACCAAAAAAAAAAGCATTCGGGAATCCCTCAGAATTCGTAGCTTTTTTGGGGGGGGTCCATCCCAAAAGGTCTCTGCCCCTGCAAAATATTGATGCCAATGAACCTGCTAAATCTACAACACACATTTACTGGCTCTATTCCAAGTTTTCATTTGAGCACCAAGTGATTATTGTCTTTGGGGACAATAGTGTTATAAAACTATTAACCAGCGTCTTGCTTGCTCATGAAAAAAAGACCAAGTCACCATTTAGGAAGGTTTGGGTCATGACATTGGTAAACTGCTGTGACGACATCCCACTTGGGTACACATGATCTAAGAGTCTTCCATGGTGCTTTGCACTTCATTGTCCACAGAAGGGATGTGCCAGGATTCAGCCATTTTCTCTGGGCTTTAGATCCACTCCAACCACAAGGAGATGTTTTTCTCCATGTTATGCTGGCTCAGCTTGTCTGAGTGTGGAAAGCTAAGCAGGGTCAGGCCTGGTTATGACTTGGATGGGAGACCCCTCCTCTAGTTTCCTGCATTGAGCAGGGGGTTGGACTCGATAGCCTTGTAGGCCCCTTCCAACTCTATGATCTATGAAATCTATGTTATTTATGAGGCTAAACCTCCTCAAGAAGAAAGAGAAACTGTACTGGAAAAGTGAATCTGGAGCACCTGTTGGCCTTTAAGTTCCAAATGAGCTTGACCAGTTACAACAACAATATCTGCAATACCATCTATTCTATGGCACATGCACTACGTGCCGTGTCCTCCTCTGGATCCAAATGTACAATCATGGGGGAAGGAAAGATAATTCTGAATAACCAGCCATGGCAGGTAACATCCGCCTTCAGATTTGGCAATCTTTTACAATGTACCTTGGTGGTTTCTCAGTGGTCTGATCCAGGAAGCAAAGGGTGAGCATGGGAGAAGGGCTATTAGTCCACTCTAAATATCCTAAGAAATATATTCCCCATGGAGATTCTTTCATGGCCATCATTTCCCTTAAAGAGCATTAAGAAGATAGTATAGAATAGAGGAGACTTATATTACTTCTATACTATTATGTATTTACAATTGTGGAGATTAAGGTTTGCATGACATGACAACCCATCATGGATAACAACCCACAATGGGCTGTGGCGACTGCCATGCCAAACAGAAACTCCCCCAAAGCATTCAGGAATCCCTTGGATTCCATAGGTGTTTGGGGGTGGGCCAACCTCCTAGGTCCTCTGCCCCCTGCAAGATGTTATACCTGCAGACAGAGCAGTCATTTCATCCTTATAGCCCAACCCTGCACTGCTATAATAGAGCTCCACTCTGCCACATCCAACTCCTCTTTCCTTTCCCCAGAGATCAATCTGGGCTAACAAACTTTGTTACAAGCCTGGACTCCATCTTGGATTTCCATCTACAGATTTACACAGGCCAAAGGTCAGAGCCTGACAACTACAGTCAAGTCCAACTTGCTCATGGAGAAGCAAAGAGTGACGTAAACCTGTTTTTCTCCCTCCTAAATGCAAAAGGGATTCCAGCGCTATGGGGCTGTGGTTATTTTGCTACCTTGGAATTATCAAAATTACAGTAATTATTGAGGAATCCCCAATGGATTTCCATCCAGAAAGTCAATAACAAAGAAAGGGGTGGGGGGCATGTTTAATAGAAATATGCTCCGAGCCCTTTCATGTGGGGCTGGGGTGGTGTCTGCTCACTTGGCATCTGGTCATTTCTTGCTAAGATCTAATTCCCCTGCTGCGGCCTGTATAAACATCTTCTTTTCAGGTTCTTTCTGGTCACTAACCTAGAAGGGAAGGTCTCTCTGTGCCACTGATGATTTGGCTGCTGCTGATGTTTTGGCTTCTGCCTGAGGCCACCCCGAGCATGTCGAGGAACCCGTGCCTTTGTACCAAGCCTAATGAACTGCAAGAGTATTACAGCCCAGGAAGACCTCATTGTCGGTGGGAATTTACCGCTTGGCATGCATTATTATACAGAGACACCAGACTTCCATAGTTTAGCCCCACCAGATGTCTTCCCATTTCATTTGTAAGTTTCCGCAAGAGGGATCTAGGACAGATGTTTGCCCACTTTGCTTTCAGGTTATAAGGATCCTTCCAGGCTTATCATGATTTACCTTCAGTCTAAAATGAGGGTCAGAGACTTGAGGCTTCTTCTCTGGCCTTCATAGGCACATCGGAAGGTGCCTTATACTGAGTCACACCCTTGGTCCACCTAGGCCACTATTGCTGACACTGTCTGGCAGCAGCGGTTTCATGGCAGGCATTTTCCTACTCTACCCGTAGAACCAGGGGATTGAACCTGGGACCTTCTGCATGCAAAGCATGTGGTCTGTTCACTGAGTTGTGGTCCCATCTGAAGCAGGAGGATAATTCTTCCTTCCTTCTCTAGCACAATCAATGGTGGTATAGTAGTGCTGCAGGAACCCTGGATATTATAATTTCCAGAGAGTGAAGGAGCCAAGCCCTGCTGTTGCATCTACTGCTGCAAGGTGGAGGTGTGTTGGTGTGTGCTGTGTGTGTGTGTGTGTGTGTTGTACCTGTGTGCCTGTATGCCTGTGTGCAAGGCAGAGAATGGGAACTTGGAGGCTGGGATTTGGGAACTCGCCCAAGATATTGGCAGTATACTTGAGAGTTCATTACACACCCCAATGAAGTCACCGGAGGTTGGTCTGTTTGCAACTGAATTTGGAATGAATGATTTTCTGATTTTGAGACAAAAGATGGCTTTGCAGAATCCTCCTGTGAATCTAGCCAGGGGCTGGGGTGACCTGGGGAGTGTTTGCCATCACATATCCACATCCATGCTAACTAGGAGAACAACTGACCTGCCTCTAGAGGCTGTTTGGTGCAAGGAGGGTTGGCAGAGCTAAGCGATGATCTGGCTCCACATAAAAAAATTTGGTAATGACTTGAACCACCACCACCCCTGCGCCCATCAGCCATCTTTATCCAAGGATAGGGTGGTCACAAGGTAGTTTTCTGGATGATCAGCAGTGGATCAGGAAACATTTCTGACTCCCAATTGTGTAATTACAGCAGCAACAAGGACTCCCTCACACCCTATATTATATACCGCTGAAATGACAAAACTTGGGGATAACCAGGTGTGGGAGTTTGTGTCCAAGGCCTGTGGGCCCCATTCAGTTCTGGTACTTAAAACAAACTCCTGAGCTCAGAATACTTTAATTCAGTGTGTGTGTGTGTGTGTGTGTGTGTGTTGTGTTTTGTACCAGGCGTCAGTGGGGGCATCTCAGGGTGCAGGTAAAAAATGAAGTAGGTTCTGCAAACCTGAAATCCACCTACTCCTGATCTGGTTCATAAACTTGAATTCCCAAAATTGGACCACAACTCTCATCATCCATGGCCATATGCTTGGTATGATAGGAACTGTTCTGGGGACCCAAGTCTGGGAAACATGGAAAGCATCAGTGTGACTGGATGGTTCAGGGGGTTTTGCAGTGGGTGGGCGGATGAGATTTGGCAGACTGCAATAGCTATGTGGTTGTTGTAGCCCTAAAAATAAGATCTCTGCAGAAAGTATTTGCAGAAATATCAGAAATAATTGGAATGGAATTAGAAGTCTGCCCAAAATTAGCATTGTTAACAATTACAGAAAAGTTAGTTTGTTTAAAAAATACAAAAGAATTGATTGTGAATTTGTTAACAGCAGCAAAATTAATGATAGCTAGGAATTGGAAGGTTCAACATGTGTTTTCAATTAATGAATGGTATACAGAGGTATGGGATATCGCGTTAAATGATAAATTAACTTGTAATATTAAGTGTCAAAAAGGACAATTGGAGAAAGACACCTTTGTGAACATTTGGGGCAAATTTTTGGATTATGTGTTGGTAAAGGGGAGGGGGAATAAACCTTGTCAAGATTTGTTATTTTTTTTGGAATATAGAATAATAGCTTGTATATATACAGATACAAAAAAAAAAAAAAAAAATTGGGGTGAGAAATATAACTTGGTCCCAAGAGGTGGGGGGGTGCACAATGTTATGTTGTATTTTTGTTGTTGTTGTATTCATTATTTTAAATATTAAAAAAAAGAAAAAAAAAGAAATAAGATCTCTGATAATCAAAGGATGGAATCAATAACACTTAGTCAGTAGTATTTTCATTGCAAGGAAGAGAATTTGCAAAAACTTCAGACATACTGAAATATACGTGACATTCAGCAATGACAGATGGTTGGACTGATACTGAATGAGCAACCTCGGGAGCTTCCTTCTACTGAGACAGGCCATCTGGTTCAGTGTCTCTTGCACTGAGGGTCAGTGGCTTTCCTTCCCTGCCCTACCTAGAAATTCTGCTGGGGATTGACCTTGGGGGCTTCCATGTGCAAAGCAGGTTCTCTTTTGGTCCTTTGGGCTTTGGCTAAAACTAAAACAAGATGCCAGTCCTCATGGTTCTGAATAAAGGAACACAAGAAGCTTCCTCATACAGAGCCACAGCATGGTTCCTCTCTAGTTCTGTATCTAGCAGCAGTTCTCCAGGGTGCTCCCCATGGTCTCTCTCTCCCATGGCTGTCTTATATGCCAGGGATCGACCATGGGACCAGTTGCATTTGAAGGACATGCTCGATCATTAACCTACGATCCTTTCTATAAAAATAAATAGTTTCCAGTCCTCACAGTTTTGAATCAAGGGCCAATTTAGGTCGGAAACTGATTTTTACCATGTCAGATCTTTGGTGCAATTAGATCAATATTGCCTGCACTGATTAGCAACACCTCTCCAGGATTTCAGACAGGGGATCTTTACCAGCAGTGCTACTTGGAGATGCTGGGGATTGAACCTGGGACCTTCTCCATGCAAAGCAGGGGCTCTGCCACCACTGAACTATGGTGCTACCCCTCAATAGTTCTGAACCACATGGACAAAAAATAATAATTCTTCATTACAGAGAGAATGTGATGGCTCCTGGGTTACCTGTGCTTTAAAAAGGAGGAGACACATTCCTGGAGGACAGGTCAATTGACTGTTATTAACCATGAAAGCTATACAGAGATTCCATGATGAGAGGCAGTCTACCACTGAATGGGAGTTGCTCTGTGGGGGAGAAGAGGAAAGGAGGGCTGTTGCCTTCAGCATATTGTGGGGCTCCCTGCAAACATCTTGGCTGACCACAGGTGGAAACAGGATGCTGGATGGACTCAGAAGGTCTCATCTGATGTTGTTCCTACTCTGTTCTTCACCTGATTCATGCAGGAGGTTGGTTCAGGCAAGAGCAATTAGCCATTGGTTAAGCATGGTAGAGCTGCCCTTTTGAAAGAATCTGGGCAAAGTTTTACTTTTTTATAAAAATATTATCTTACTTGGATTTTATTATTTCATTTCGGTTTTACCTGTAAGCTGGAAGCATTTACATCCTGAAAAGTGGAACATAAATAATGCAAATAGATAATATATAAATGAATTAGAATATGTGCTGAATTAGATTTTGAATCCAGCAGGGTTCTTCTGATGTTCTCATGAAATGCAGCTAGCAATACTTTATGTCTCTGAGTGTCAATAGAGCAATCTGAATTTGTCTGTGAATCCTTGGTTTATGGACTGAAGATGGCTTTGGTTAAGATGGCTTTGTCGTTGTTCAAAGAGGGTTGAGCCAGATGGACATTTTAACCCTCTACTTCTTGGCAGCTCTATTGGGAACCTCACCCACCTCCCAAAATCCCTCTTATCATTACAGGACGCTAATCAAGAACTACCAGCACTTCCTTGCCTTGGCGTTTGCCATCACTGAGCTAAACAAGGATCTGTCTCTCCTTCCCAACACAACGCTTGGCTTCCGCATTTATGACCACAGCAACATGGCAAGATGGATCTGCCTGAACAGTCTGTCTCTCTTCTCCACACGGGGGCGAATGTTTCCGAATTATGAATGTCACAGACACAACAAACTGCTCTCCGTTATTGGGGGTCTCGACTCCCAATCCTCAAGACAGATAGCATCCTTAATCGGCATCTTCAAGATCCCACAGGTAAGGGGATTCCTCTGGTGATAGATATGGGGGACCTGCAGAGATCAGGATCATTATGATGGACAGGCCAATCTCTGAAAGCAAATTTCCTCATGCAGTGGATATGGGATATGTTGCTTTGCTTCTGGATGGCAACAACCTTGGTGGTAGCCAGGAATCTCTGGATGCTATTATTGTCTAATCCCAGTTCCCTCCATCGAAACCCTTCACTTTTGGAGTGTTACCCTCACTGGGGGCAGTCTTGAAGACATCACTGAGCTTCATTTTATAATTAGGTTTTTTTTTTCTTCCAAGTGCACCCGTCACCCCGGGGCCAAAACCAATTCTATCCACATAAACCATTATTAATCTATATTCCAAAAATACATCATATCATGACATGGCTTACCCCCTTTCCCCTTTACTAAAACATAATCTAAAAATGGCCCCCATATATCCTTAAAATTATTTTTCTTTAATTGTCCCCTTTTACATTAATACTACATGTTAATTTATCATTTAAAGCAATATCCCAAACCTCTGTATACCAATCTATTATTAAGTACTGGTATTGAACTTTCCAATTCCTTGCTATCAGTAATCTCCCTGCCGCTAATAAACTTACAATTAGTTCCTTTTCTCTTGTGAGCACAGAAGTTTCTCCGTTATTGATAACAATGCTAATTTTGGACAGACCTCCAAATTAATGCCCATAATTTCTGAAATTTCTACAAAAAATTTATTCCAAAATCCAATACGCTTTACAACTCCACCACATATGACCATAAGAACCAAGTTCCTGACATCCTCTCCAACACAATGGAGCAGTTATTACTATCTATTTTGTTTAATCTTACTGGAGTCAGATACCATCTCCAAACAGTTTTTTAAAAAAATCTCTTTTATCCTTACTGACATATTTCTTAATATACGTCTGCCCCAAATATTTCTCCACCCGCATTCGATATCTCCTCCTCAAATTCCATTTCCCACATCATCTTAAGGTTATCTTTTTTCGCTTCAATCCTCTGAAACATTTTATATATCTCCTTAGTTAACCCTCTAGAAGAAACATTCCCTTCTATAAGTTCTCTAGACAACACTTTCTTTTCAAATCCAGTAAACTCCCTCTCATGCTCATTTCTCTTCTTCCATTTCTTAGTCCACTGATCTAATTGCATTAAATTTAACCACGAAATTCTATCTGGCCCAATCATTTCCAATATTTGTTGTCTAGTCTCAATTTTTCCCATCCAATCCATTAATTTGATAACCTTATTTTCCCTAAATATTGCCTCCCAATGCTGTGCATTTTCTGGAAAGTCCTCCATTGCTATGACTGGAGTTAACGGAGATATCCCTGGTATAAAAATCTGTCTATTACTATTCCAAATCCCTACCATATTTTTCAAGAAGGGATTTTTCTATTCTTTTTACCCTACTAATAGTTTTTTTTTTTGAAATAAAAATTTTCCATCCCAATTTCTATTTCCTGCGTTTCTATTTCTAACCACAAAATATTCTTCCTAACTAAAATATCCATAATAAACCTTAACTGATTAGCTATATAATACCACTTGATATTAGGAAGGCCAAGCCCCCCTTCTTTTTGGGATTTATACCATTTACTCTTAGTAATCCTCGCCTTTTCTCCCCCATTACAAAAATTATTAATTATTGCTTGCCATTCCCTAATTTCCTTCTCTGATAAACAACTTGGTATCATTCGAAATAAAAAAAATATCTTTGGTAATATCTTCATTTTTATCAAAGCTATTCTACCAAACCATGAAAGTCCAATTTTTTAATATTCCTCTATCTTTTTTTTTTACCTCATTCTTTAACTTTCTAAAATTTTGTTCTCCTATTTTTTCTAGCTCTTTTAAAATATCTATACCTAAATATTTAATCATACTTTTTACCTTAATATTTGATCTTTTTTTAATCCCTTCTAGCTCCTCTATTTTACTATAATTAAACAACATAATCTCAGATTTATCCCAATTTACTTGCAACTCCGTAACTTCCCTAAACTCCTTTAAATCATTCTCTAACCTATCCATCATTTCCAAGGGATTTTCAATTGTTAACAGAGTATCATCTGCAAAAAGATTAATTTTTATCTTATCCTTTATCCCTATCCCTTTTAAATTACTATCCTCTCTAACTACGTTTGCCAAAACCTCCATAACTAACACAAATAAGATTGGGGAAAGGGGACAGCCCTGTCTGGTACCTCGGCCTAGATAAATTTGATCTGTTATACCATCATTTACTACAACTGACGTTGTATTTTGAGCATATAATTGATCGATAACTCCTCGAAACTTTTCACCAAACCCCATAGTTTTTATTATCCTCTTTAATGCTGGCCATTCCACACAATCAAAGGCCTTGAAAATATTCTAATGCTAAAACCCCTGCCTTCAAATTATTTTTCTTAATTAAATATATTATATTTAACACTCTTCTAGTCAAATCTGCCATTTGTCTACCTTGTACAAAACCACATTGATCTAAACCAATATACTTACTAACAAAACTATTCATTCTTCTAGCTAATATTGCAGACATTAATTTTGCATCTTGATTAATTAATGAAATTGGTCTATAGGATCCTGGGTCTGCCGGATCCTTATTAGGTTTCAGGATTAAAATGGTCAAAGATTGTTTCCAAGAAGGAGGAATCTCTCCCCACTGTAAAATATCATTAAACAAATTTTTTAACTTGGGAATTATCATTTTCTTGAAAACCTTATAATATTCAGCCCCTAAACCATCTATTCCGGGAGTTTTACCATCTTTTAATTTATTTATAGCAAACTCAATTTCTAACTCCGTAAAAGGTTGTTCCATATAGTCTCTATCCTCTTCTAATATTTTTATTTTCAATTTTTTTTCAATATATTCTTTAATCCTTACTTCAGAGCATAACCCAGCCTTATACAATTCAGAATAAAATTCACGGAATATTTTTAATTTGTCCTTCATTAAATTATATTCCTTACCCTTCTTATCTTTAATCACCCCCACTAAATTCCCCCCCTTTTTTGCGCAGATCTAGCTAACATTTTAGAATTTTTATTACTATTCTCAAAAAACTCTCTTTTCATATACATCAAATTCCTTTGCACTTTATCTATATCTTTATTCTCAAATTCTTTCCTCTTAGCTTGCAGTTCAGCAAATGCCTTCTTATCCCTATTCTTTAAAAAAGATTCTTCTAACTCCCTAATCTCTTCTTCTATCTGTTTATTAAAAGCCTCCTGTTGTTTTCTTAAATTAACTCCCTCTCTTATTCCTATACCTCTCATAACACTTTTCATAGTATCCCATATTATAGCTTGACTACAATCCTCTGTTTGATTAAATTCCCAAATTTCCATCATCTCTTTCTCTATCTTTTCAGTTATATGTTTTGCTTTAAAAATGTTACAATTCAACCTCCATCTTCTAGCCTCTCTATAATCCTTCCCTATCTTTAAATCCATATTGACCAATGCATGATCCGTAACTTTTATAATACCTATCTCAGTACTCATGACCCTAGAAACCAAGCTCCTAGACACAAATATATAATCTATCCTAGAAAAATTCTTAAAGGCTGATGAATAATATGTATATCTTCTATCTTGCCCTTTAACTTCTCTCCAAACATCCACCAACCCTTCCTTTGTGATCACCTTATTCAAAAACGTGATGTTATTCCTCCTCTCCCCATCCGTGGGGTTTGATTTACCTATCCTTTTATCCATCACCATATTAAAGTCACCAGCCATAATCACCCTCTGGTTCTGTATCACACCCATTTCCTTAAACACCATTTGATAAAAATTCCCCTTCATTCTGATTTGGTGCATAAACATTAATTAATACAAATTCTTCTCCTTCCATGGTACCATTAATTAAAATATATCTCCCTCTGGCATCCTCCTTAACCTTTAAAACTCCAAAACCACAGTTTTTAGAAATAATAATTGCCACCCCTCTTGAATTAGAAGATCCAAATGCCGTTTCATACAAACTGGACCACCTCAGCTTTAATTCATTCTCCCCTTTCTTTGACTGGTGCGTTTCTTGCAGAAAAATAATGTCCGCCTTGTCTTTCTTTAGGAGTGCTTCAATGCGCCGTCTTTTAATAACAGTTCCCAGGCCTTTAACGTTCAATGTAGAAATTCTCAGTTTAGGATCCATCAAATACTAGAACAATTCTGAGTCTTTGGCCCCCTCTAGTGAAGACAATAAACACATAACACCTCCTCCCACCTATCCCACATCTATAGAATTCTCCCCCCTTACCATGCCAGGGCAACATGCCCCGCTCTAACCCTACCCTCCTACTCAGCGGGGGGGAACAAAACCAAACCCTTCAGGACAGCAACCTCCAAGGCCCTCCCACAATTTATCTCTCATTCACCATCTTAACCTTGTTTTCATTTGTTGTTATTATTATTATTATTATTATTATTATTATTATTATTATTATTATTATTATTATTATTTTCCTTCAAGAGAGAAGTGAGTATTTAAAGTAATTAGAGAAGAAAAAAAAGAAAAAGAAAAAAAAAGGAGAAGGGGGGGGAAACAAAAAGGGAAAAAGGAAACAGACAAACAACAACCAAGAGAAACAACAAAGACAAAACAACAAAGACAAAACAAACAACTCCATCTCTTCTTTCTTCCTTCTTCTCTGCCACCCCTTCTCTCCTTTAACTCCAAAAATCTTGACTTAAATAACTCCTCCCACAGCTCCAAATTTTTCTTCTGGCCTCTTCCGATCTCCAGGCTGTCCATCCAACAATCCCATCTCTCCAAGCAGGCCCATTCCTTGGTTATATGATGTCATTTTACATCTCTTGTCATCCAACACGAAAGACAGAAATACTGGGTAACCCCAATTATATCTGAGACCTTTCTTTCTCAGCACTTCAGTACAAGGTTTCACCGTTCTCCTCCAGGCAATTGTTTGAGGACATAAGTCATTATAAACTTGTAAAGTAGATCCACTGTATACTATTTGATCTGATTTCTGTCTCAGTGCTTGCATTACAATATTCTTCTTATAAAAACTGGAAAAACATACTATAATATCTCTATTTGTCATTCCTCTCCGAAAAGCACCCACCCGGTGTGCTCTCTCCAGATCTTGATCCAACCATTGTTCTTGGGGGGCAACCCCCCCGAGCCATTCCAAAATAGAAGCCCTTAAACTGCTTGCAGTCTCCCCTGCCTCTCTTGGGAAACCTCGAATCCGAATATTAAGACGGCGTTGTCTATCCTGTAAATTAATCATCTGTGTCTCCACTTCATTAAATCTCATATCATACTGAGCTGTTGTTTTTTCCAAGTCATCCACTCTAGAAGCCAGCTTATTTATTTGACCCAAAGCACAATCAAGAGATTTCTGCATTGTATCTATTCGAGCCATCAGCTGTTCATCTCTTTTATCCATTTTCTCTGAAAGTGAAACATTTCCCTCCGTGATAAGAGCTGTCAGGTGCGTCAACATTTGATCTATGTTTGGTAAAGTCTGCTGAATTTTACTTGGAGACTGTCCAGAGATTTGAGCCCTTGCTCCTGGCCCTTTGCCAGATGAATCAGCCATACTATCTCCCTTAGTCTTCCTCGCTTCAGACTGTGACGCAGCTAAATTTCCCTTTTGCAGCTGACCAGATTTAAACTGTAAGTTATCTTCTGTTGTTGAACTAGTATCAGCTGACAATCTAGTCAATCTGGATACACTAACATCAGACGGGTGCTTTTTCTCTCTCTTCCAGTGCGGAATTAATCTTTGTTTTTTATCCCGTGCTTTCATAAGGACTTCTGGCAGCCCGGAGAGACACAGTAACTCATTCTAATTACTACTTTCTCCACTTAGATCTTCCCCCACAAACCTCGTTATACGAAGGAAAAGACAGAAAACAATAGGAAAAGTTGAACACTCACATTTCTCTCATTATTTTTTTGGGTGATTTATGCTTTTAATCAGTTCTTTCTTGGGAGCACCGTGGAAGGCTGCTACTCCATATCCGGCGTGGCTCCGCCCCTCTTCATTTTATAATTAGATATCCATTTTCAAATGATGCTTCTGGGTTGTATTTCAAGCACCTCAAGTCGGCTATAGTAGTCTATGGAAGCCTATGCCATTAAAATGAGGTAGTCTGTAAAGTGCCACCAAATTCTGCTGCAACAGACTAATGAAAAAATTCCTTCTTGCAGCTTGGTTATGGCTTCTTCAACCCTGTTCAGGAAGAAAACATGGAATTTGCTTCCTTTTTCCAGATTGATCCCATTGAAATGCCTCAATATGTAGGCATACTATGGCTGCTCCTGCATTTCCAGTGGAACTGGGTTGGGCTCATTGCTCCCTCTGATGACAATGGGGAAGATTTCACCTGGACACTGACACGGATGCTCAGGCAGAATGACATCTGTGTGGCCTTCACCGAAATGTTCAAGCCATCAAACCGTCTCTTTCTACATCAAGCACTAACTGGCTCTATTCCTAGCGCTTGGTTTGAGCCTGAAGTGATTATTGTCTTTGGAGACCCTAGTGTTATAAAATTATTATCCACTTTCCTGTTTATTCATGAAGAAAGGGCCAGGACCCCATTTAGGAAGGTCTGGATCATGACATCCCATTGGGAAATTTCCGTGACATCCCACTTCGGCAGAGATGATCTATATTTCTTCCATGGTGCTTTGCACTTCACAGTCCACAGAAGGGATGTACCACAATTCAAGCATTTCCTCCGAGCTTTAGATCCACTCCAACCTCAAGGAGACAGCTTTCTCCGTGACTGGTGGGAAAGGGCATTCAAGTGTCAGTTTCTGAAATCAGGCCAAAGCTCTCCAAGTGGAAAGAGAAATTGTACTGGAAAAGAGAATCTGGAAGACTTGCTGGCCATCAAATTCCAAATGAGTATGACCAGTCACAGCAACAATATCTACAATGCCATCTATTCCGTAGGACATGCGTTACATGCTGCCTCCTTATCTGGATCCAAACGTGCAATCATGGGGGAAGGAAAGAGGCTTCTGAATATCCAGCCGTGGCAGGTAACATACTCCTTCAGATCTGGCAATCTTATGCAATGTACCTTGGTGGTTTTTTAATGATCTGATCCAGGAAGCAAAGGATGAACCTGGGAGAAGGGCTGTTACTCCATTTTAAATGTCCTAAGAAAGACATTCCCCATGGAGATTCTTTCATGGCCATCATCTCCCTTAAAGAGCATTAAGAAGTGAGGAAGGGGTGGAGGGGACTTATATTGCTTCTATTATTCTTACATATTTACGACTGTGGATTTTGAGGAGGGAAGAATCAGGAAGGCCTCTGTGCTAAATATATAGTTGTACTATACAGAGCAGTATTGCTCCCTGCCTGCCTTAGAAGCAAACCCCATCGATCTCATTCTCCCCCGCTGAAGACCACCACCACCCCACAGTTTTGGACTCTTGGCTGCTACAAGAAAAACCCCTCCAGCTTCCACCCATAGGTATGAGGGTGGGTTGTAGCAAGTAGACACCAGGCAACCCCACCCCCACCCGAAACCATGAGGCAAGTATATTTGAGCAGTTCGTGGCAAATGAAGATGAATCTTGAGTATTAGAAAAAAGCAGTCTCATAACTTAATGTCAGTCACCATATGTTGGATGCTGCCAGAACTCAGAGTTACCCCATCTTCTAAGTGTCTCTTCCATTTCAGATACTTGCCTCTTTGAGGAACGTCCATTTTAACAACAACATTGGAGATGAAGTCTCTTTCCACAAAATGGGAGAGAGATATGATATTGTGAACTGGATTTACTTACCAAATGCATCTTTTGTTCCCATGAAGGTTGGACACGTGGATCTGGAATCTGTACCAGGCCAAGACTTCACCATTCACTCTGATGCAATTGTGTGGGCTACAGAGGTGGGGTTGAAGGGAATGTCATGGGAGAAATAAAGAATATTGAAGTTCTATCACTTGAGAACAGAAGGTGTCTTTCCAGATGAGACCAAAGGCCCATTGAGTGCAGGGACGGGTCATTGTCCAGTAGTAAAGAACATTCTTTGCAAACAAAACCAGTCCCAGGTTCAGTCCTTGGCATCCTGTGGTTTATGCTGGCTCAGCTTCTCTGAGTGTGCAAAGCTAAGCAGGGTCAAGCCTGGTTATTACTTGGATGGGAGACCCCTCCTCTAGTTTCCTGCATTGAGCAGGGGTTTGGACTCGATAGCCTTTTAGGCTCCTTCCAACTCTATGAAATCTATGAAAATTTCCAGGTAGGGATGGAAAAAGGCCCCTGCCTGCAAACCTGGGAAGGACCTGCCAATCAGTGCAGACAATGCTTGGCTAGGTGTATGCAGGGTTTGACTCAGTGGAAGGCAGCTTCCACAATTCCTGTTCCTGTCTCAGAACATATGTTTATATGAGCCTCTGTTATGATTTCTCAAAGTAACCTGCAGGCATCCAGAATATATTTCTCTCTCTAAAATTGGTGATCCATCATGTAATGGGAAACTCTTTGGAGTAACTCCCTTCAGTCCAATTGTTGTCACTGGATATCCTTTACTGTTTGTCTTTTCCCATTTAGAAGAAGCCCTCTGCAAGGTGTGTGGAGAGGTGCTCTCCAGGGCACCAGAAAAAAGTTCCAGAGGGGAAGCCGGTTTGCTGCTACAGATGTGATCTTTGTCCAGAAGGGATGATTTCTTACTGGACAGGTACCTCAAATGTTGAGAGCCATATAAAAGCACAAAACGTACTGGATGGTAAGAGAGAAGCAGGGCCAAGGGGAGGATCATAGACATGGAGAGGAGTCCGCCATTTCCACTAGGAATATTTTCTCTGTAAATCCAGTTTGGATTGCATACGTTGGTGTTTTCCTGGATTGCAATGTATTCACTATTTCCTACAGAAATCTGCTTTAATAATGAAATTGTTACTCTCCTTCATCATTTTCTAAAATTGTTGTTTTAGCATCGGGCCTGAGGCACTGGTTTCTATTTCTAGTTACAGTGTTTGGGATTTTCCTCATTGTGCGACATTGAACATAAATCTGGTACATGGAGTAAAAAAAGTGTTTTGTACCTTTTCTGACTGTAGTTCTATTATGGAGAGCAATCAAATGGATGTCCTACTCTTAAGTGTACTATAATCTACTTTTCATTCTTTGGTATTTTCATTCTTTGAGTGCTGAACTGGCCCCCACAGAAAGAATATCTGTGTCATGTTTGATCTGCTTCGTTACATGTTGTTCATTCCAGATGCAGATCGCTGTGACCCATGCCCAGAAGATCAACACCCAAACAGGAACCAAGACCAGTGCATCCACAAGAAGATCCACTTCCTTTCCTATCACGAGACTCTGGGGTTCATTTTATCTTCTCTGGCTCTTTTCCTCTCTCTGATCACATTCCTAGTGCTGTCAACCTTCATTAAACACCGTGATACACCCATCGTCAAGGCCAACAACCGTGACCTCACCTACGTCCTCCTCATCTCCCTCCTGCTCTGCTTTCTCTGCTCCTTCCTGTTCATCGGTCAATACACAAAGGTCACCTGCCTTCTCCGACAAATTGCTTTCGGCATCACCTTCTCCGTTGCAGTTTCTTCCATTTTGGCCAAAACTGTCACAGTGGTTTTGGCCTTCATGGCTACCAATCCAGGAAACAAGGCAAGAAAACTCTTGGGGAGACAGTTAACAAACTCCATTGTCCTCGCCTGTCCCCTCATCCAAGTTGTTATCTGTGTTGTCTGGCTGGCGACCTCTCCCCCATTCCCAAACCTGGACTTCCATTCCCTGGCTGGAGAGATCATAGTGGAATGCAAGGAAGGCTCAGTCATGATGTTTTACACTGTTCTGGGCTACATGGGTTTCCTGGCCCTCATCAGCTTCACAGTAGCTTTCCAAGCTAGAAAATTGCCTGACAGCTTTAACGAAGCCAAGTTCATCACCTTCAGCATGCTGGTGTTTTGCAGTGTTTGGGTCTCCTTTGTGCCCACCTACCTGAGTACGAAGGGGAAGTTCATGGTGGCTGTGGAGATCTTCTCTATCTTTGCCTCTGGTGCTGGTCTTCTGGGATGCATCTTTCTGCCCAAATGTTACATTATTCTCCTGAGGCCCGAACTTAATTGCAGAGACCATCTCATAAGGGGGGGAAAAACCCTGTGAATCTTATGCTTTGCAGAATTCCCTGATGATAATTCATTTACCAGCAAATCAAACATAATTCCCCATTATATTGATCATTACTGGAGTTAATGTGATCCTTTCTACATATAAAAATAAATCTAGCCAATCAAATAGATGGTTGTGGTATTATTCTCTTCTTCTTCTTCTTCTTCTTCTTCTTCTTCTTCTTCTTCTTCTTCTTCTTCTTCTTCTTCTTCTCCTCCTCCTCCTCCTCCTCCTCCTCCTCCTCCTCCTCCTCTTCTTCTTCTTCTTCTTCTTCTTCTTCTTCCTCTTCCTTGTGCATTTAATTCAGGCTAAGGAGTTCTAAAAATCCAGAGAGAGACATCCTCTGAACTGCGCTCCGTTATGTATTGAAAATCATTAGAAGGGAATAATTGGTCACAAGGATGAAAGAAACAGCATAGTCATTAAACCACTTGTAAAATTGACCATATTTTGGGAAGCCTCTGGACAGTTCCCTTCTTCCATTTCCTCTTAAGTTAAGTGCCTGGATATGCTGAATTCATCAACAATTTGGCATTAGTTGTAGGGGAACTTGGCTGAATCTCTGCTCTTTTTACTATCAGCCACCCTCTCAACTCATTGAGAATTCTAGGATCAAAGCACCTTTGGTTTAAGGGTCAAACTAGATGGAACAATCATGTGATTAGCAGTTGTGTCCTTATAGTGCTGTAAATAAATAGCAACCAGGGTGGGCCTCATCTTGAGTACTGCGTCCAGTTCTGGGCACCATACTTTAACAAGGATGTAGACAAACTGGAGAGGGTTCAGAGGAGGGCAACAAGGATGATAAAGGGACTGGAAACAAGGCCCTATGAGGAGAGACTGAAAGAACTGGGCATGTTTAGCCTTCAGAAGAGGAGACTGAGGGGAGATAGGATAGCACTCTTCCAGTACTTGAAGGGATGTCACACAGAGGAGGGCCAGGATCTCTTCTCGATCATCCCAGTTTGCAGGACACGGAATAATGGGCTCAAGTTACAGAAACCCAGATTCCACCTAAACATCAGGAAAAATTTCCTGACTGTCAGAGCAATAAGACAATGGAATCAACTACCTAGGGAGGTGGTGGGCTCTCCCAATCTGGAGGTATTCAAGGTGCAGCTGGACAGACATCTGTCAGGGATGCTTTGACCTTGATTCCTGCATTGAACAGGGGGTTGGACTCGATGGCCTTGTAGGCCCCTTCCAACTCTACTTTTCTATGATTCTATGATTCTATGTGTGCAGAGCTCAATTGGAGGGTGGAAGTCTGGTGAACTCACCAGGCTCAACCCCCCCCGAGCTCCGCTCGCCCTACCTGCTTCCCTGGCTCGACTTGCGTTCTCATGAGCTGAACCAGGGATGTGACTTCTGGGTTCCCGGTGCTATGTAGTTTATGTAGAAAATGGCATAAGATATGCTAAAAACAGCCGCAATTTGTACAAGTTACACAAATTGCGGCCGCTTTTGACATATCTTATGCCATTTTCTATGTAAACATCATAGCGCTGGGAACTCAGAAGTCCAGCAAGCGCCTCAGTTGGCATTCACTTTTGGCCCGGCGTGGCAGGCGCAGTAGCAGTGCTCACCGAGCACACCGCAAGTTGGGTGGTGGATGGATCACCCACCCCTAGCTTGGGCCTTTCCCTGACATCCCCAGGTTGATGTTCTGGTTGAGTGGTAGAACTGCACACCAAAAGTGTCCTCTGCCTTTATCGCATTATTCTCTACAATAAAAGAGTCTTGTTGAGCTAGAGTCTTGTATGTCAGAATGCCAGCATGTGTGTCTGCAGCTACAAGATCATGACAGCATCTGGAGCTCCCTCCAGGGAGCCTCCAGTGTGGCGTAGTGGTTAAGAGTGTTGGACTGGGACTCAGGAGATCCAGGTTCAAGTCCCCGCTTGGCCATGAAACTCACTGGGTGACTTTGGGCCAGTCACGGTCTCTCAGCCTAACCTACCTCACAGGGTTGTTGTGAGGATAAAATGGAGAGGAAGAGGAGGATTATGTAAGCCGCCTGGGGTTCCTTTCAGGAAAAAAGGCGGGGTATAAATATAATAAATAAAAATAAATAATAAATAATAATATCAGGGCAGGCAACAGGTTACCCTAGCTCAGCCTTCCCCGACTGGAAGACACCTGCCACCTGATGTATTGGACTTCAAGACCCATCATCCTCAGATCATACATCTGGAGGGCACCATGAAGCAATCACCCGTGTAACCTTCCACATCCTCCTTTTCAAGTGCATATTTTGCAGTCAGTGTAACACTCAGTTTGTCCTGCTGTCACCCCAAATGCCTGCAGGAAGGTGGGGCGCAGCTGAGATGTGAATGGCACCCCTTGGCCTGTGAGCAGTCCATGGCAGAGTGGCAAGACCAAGTGAGCCCTCAACCCACAGCTGCTGTGACTCACAACAGGGCCTCAGCATCACTACCCTCGTCAGAGTGAATCTATGGCCCTGGGACGTGAGAGGAATGGGGGTCCACGATACGTCCATAGCTGGCTACTCAAAGGGTCCCTCCCCCAGTGGCATCAGGGCAAGCAGGGTTAGTCATGACCATGGGGTTCTGGAAGCTACCAGTTCACACTGGGGGCAGGACAGACATTAAGAAGCTGAGGCCAGCAAAACATCCTCCTAGTCCTCTTGAGTGTCATCTCCCTCCCAAGGTGCCTGGCCTAGGAGTGAGTGCCTCTAAGACGACTGCTTGGTACCTCTTGGGTTCATGGGTTCTGTTCCAGGCACCAGGCCATGATCCATACCAGCACCCCTCCCTGTTTCTCAAACTGCTTGTGAGACCACCATTTAGGCATCAAAAGCCAATCAGACTGACCTGGAGGGTTAATTGCTGTGGGCACCTGTAAAAAGGATAGATGCAAGGGGAGTTGTCTGTTGGCCCTGCAACATTCAAGATGGCATTTGTAGAAAGAGTTGTGTAAGAATAAGATATCTGGCTATTGGATACAGATACGGGCAGGCATAGAAGCCACCATGTTTGAAAAAGATATTGCAATATTCTGGAATTTGTTTGGTGTACAGGACTAATCCAGTATCTGAAGGATTACAGCACCAAACGACAACCGAAAGGTGGGAAGCACATTTCACACAAGTCTTTAACCATAGAGACAAACCAGGGCCTGTAATTCTCCTACATGTAAAAGTCCCTCAACCAGATGAAACAAAGTTAGGCAGTTGCTCCCACTGAGATAAAAAGAGTTTGAAGCAAGCTGCCTTGTACTGAGCTCAGTATTTGTCTACACAAGGAGTAGACAAGTCTCTTTGGCCAGTGGGGCCATTTGGCCATTTGAGAAACTGTCCTGGGCACCACCACAAAATGGGCATGCTACAGCCTGTCACCCTTCCCTGCCCACCTGTCCTACTAGCTCAGCTCCTCCAGCCTCCCCTCCTATGTGAACAGGGATTAATACCCAAGAAAATTGGGGGGAGCGGGACTTCCGGAGGAACAGGAATGGTGGTTTGAAGCTTTTTCGCAGGGCTCTCGCCCAGGGAAAAGAAGCAGCCTGGTTTCTGGGGTAACCAGATAAAACTTCTGGCTACCAATCTGCCTCAGATAAGAGACAGATCGAAGGATTAACCTCATATGCTCCGTAAGTGCAAGCTCCTTGTCAGAGGCGGGATTTTTCGACAGAGAGATTCTTCCTCCGGCAAGTTCTGAGCGGCAGGGGACTGGCAGGAGTTAACAACGTCCTCGAACCAGGTTCCGTATCTCTGAATTAGGGCTTATGCTCTGATTTATGAGACAAGATCTGCAAGCCTCCTTGTAACATCTTTTTAAGAAGAAAAATTTATGAGTTAAAGACCCCAGCGTCTGGCAGACTCACCATTCCCAGGTCAGTTTCTATTTTGTGTATCGGAGAAGAAGGGGTGGTGGTGAAGAAATAAAACTGCTTAAACCAAAACCGAAATAAATAAATGGTCAAGAAGTAATTAAGAAATAAGGAGTATATACAGGAGGGGAGTTTCAGAAGAATTAATTGGACTGTGTATTTTTTTTTTTTTTTGACTTAATGTCGAATGGGAGGTTGCTAAATGTGAACTATTTTTGCTCTTACGTTATGGAGAAACTCTGCTTGTTTTGAAATACCAAGAACAAGATAAGATTAGGCAAGTGCTGCCATAAATCAGACAGAAGCTGTAGCAGTATTAAAAAGAACATATATATTGCATGATGCCACCAAAAAAAGACGTAAGGCAATTGGAAGAAAGAAGGAAATCTTCCCATGTGGAAGAAAATCAAACAATGGCTGAGAGTTTTAATTTAATGATGTCAAAAATGACAAACATGATGGATCAATGTCAAAAGTCTTCAGAAGAGCAAGCAAAAATTTTTAATGGAGAAAAACAATGCTTTGAGAACTTAGAGAAAAAACTTGATGAAAGATTGACAAGTTTAGAAGTAACAATTAATAAAATGCAAACATCACATGAACAAGTTTCACAGGAGTTGGGTCGCACAAATCAGAAGGTCTTGACCTTAGAAGCTAAATCTCAAGAGACAGAACAACATCTTGAAAAATGTTTAAATGATCTGGCGCTGATGGAGTTAAGACGAAATGAGTGTTGTTTAAGATTGAGATCAATTCCAGAACAACAATCAGAAGACATTACAAAGAGGATTATTGAACTGTTAGCAGATTTTTTGAGTATGGAAATGAAAGACATGCAAGCAGAAATTGATAGAATTTACAGAATTAACTCTCGTTTTGCTGTTAAAAATAAAGTCCCGAGAGATGTCTTGATTTGGTTTGTCAGGAAAAGTTTAAGAGATCAAGTTATTCAACAACACTATAAGGAGAAAATGATGCTGAATGATGAGGGGAAACACGTGGAAATAATTGTTTTGAAGGAAATTCCATCAAGGATTTTGCAAAAAAGGAAAGAATATATATTTTTGACTGAGAAGCTTAAACAGCAAAATATTCGATATAGATGGGAATTGTCAGGAGGAGTTAGTTTTACCATGAACCACAGGAGATATAAGATCAGTACAGTGGAGGAGGTGAGAAATTTTGTGGAAAAGTGGGAAATAAAACCACAAGGGTCTCGGGATGAGACTGGAGGTGCAGTTTAGAAACTCCTATGTGGATTACAAATTAATCTGATTAAAAATGGATTACAAATGTTTTTCTTGGAATATAAATGGTGCGAATGCATCACAAAAGAGAAGAAAAATATTTCATTATTTGAATAAATTGAAGTTGGATTTGATTTGTTTACAAGAGACACATATAAATAAAAGAGATTCAAAATACTTGATACAAAAGAAACTTGGAGAAGAATTTATTTCAGCTAGTACAAAGAAAAAAATGGTGTGGTTTTATATGTAAAGAATAAACTTTCTCCAATATTGATCTTTTCAGATGAACAAGGTAGATACGTTGGAGTAGAAGTTAATATTTCTGGAAAGAAAATATTGGTAGTAGGGGTTTATGCACCAAATGAAAACAAATCTATGTTTTATAAAGGTCTTATGGATAGACTTTTGGAATCTACATACGAAAACTGGTGTTTAATGGGAGATTGGAATGGAGTGGTGTCACCAAAACAAGATAGACATTCGGAAAAAGATATAAGAAAAAATCAGGGGAAATTGCCAAAAAGTTTTTTTGAATTAATAGAAAATCTGGAGTTGGTGGACATTTGGAGAACTAAAAATGGAGACTCCAGAGAATTTACATTTTTTTCTGATAGACATAAATCACATGCAAGACTTGATATGATTTGGTTGTCGAAAGCTATGGCTATGGAAATCTATAAAGCTGAAATATTGCCAAAAACGTTTTCTGACCATAATCCAGTTTCTGTGACTCTCAAAAGGAAGAAGGGTTCATTTAGATGGAGATTTAAAGAATCACTATTGAAACAAGAAAGGGTGGTCCAAGACTGTAAGCATAAACTGAGAGAATTTTTTGAAAATAACCTAGACAAAGGTGTGGACTTACAATAATTTGGGATACAAGTAAAGCTTTCATCAGAGGACAATTTATACAACATAACTCCTTTCTTTAAAAAAAGAGACAAGAAAAGACAGAAAAGATTTTATTGGAAATCAGAGAGAAAGAGAAGGAATTAGAAAGATCTCCAAATAATACTAATATTTCATGGCAAATTAAAGCACTGCAGAGGCAGTTATCTATGTTGACAACGCAAGAACTGGAAATGAAATTGAGTTATGCCAAGCAAAGGAATTTTGAATTTGCTAATAAACCAGGGAAATTCCCTTCGCACCCCACGCTCCTGTGGGGGGGGGAGGATTTTGCGAGGGGGGGGAGGGGAGAGCGAGAGCTGGAATGAGGTGATTTCACCTCCAATCAGGGCACGGGCAAATTGTTTGCCCGATGGGGTGAGGCTGAAGGGGTGGGGCCCTGAGGCAGTATTTAAGCACAGGAGACCCCACCCCATGCCTCCTTTCTTGCAGCTCCCTCCCTCCACTCCCGATGAAGCAGTGTGGGCTCCTCTGGTCGCCTTTTATGGGGCCGAGTAGGAATTTTGGCTCGTTGTCCTAATTGGCTCGGGGCAGCGTGCGTGTTTCGCCTACTCCATACTGTGGACTCGGCAGTGGGTTTATTGTTTTGGGTTATCTTCCAATTCGGTCACATTGGCCTTAGGTTAGGCGGTAAGTGCGGTGTATAGGCAGTGGGGTTAGGGTTTCGGTGTGCATCCCATGGCACCTTTTAAGGTGATTGGCGAGAACCCGAGCCTCACAAATGTAGATGCCTTGTGGCTCAATTTGTGAGAGGTAGGGTCGCCTTTGGGGTCTACCCATCTCACCCTCCTCAGGTTGTCCCGCGGCGCCAGGGGATGGTGATCCTGGGTAGATCCCCCAGCACTCTGAGTGCAGGATTCAAGGGTGGCGAGTCACCGCGCCGCCCTCGAGTTCGGGATGCTTTCGCCCAGGCATGCTCCACTGGCCTTCGGGCCGGCCTTAGTTAATCCCGCACTTCTCCCTTCGCAGACCTTCAATTCAATAAATGTGGCCCTGATTTATACCATAACTTGTTGTCTCGTCTCTTCATTTCCCCCTTTACCCTCGCAATGGTTGGCATATAAAATAAGGAAAGAGAGAGAGAAGAGAGAAATACTTAAGCTGTTGGAGGACAACACTGAAATAACGGATAATTTGGGTATGAAAAGAGCGTTTTTTCAATTTTATTCCCAATTATATAAAGGGGAAAAAATTTCTGAAAAAAGAATAGAAGATTATTTGCAACGGCAAAATTTGCCAAAGATTACAGAATATCAAAGACAAATTATGAATGGCCCTATAACTATACAAGAATTATCTGAAGCAATTAAAAAATCTAAAGAAGGGAAAACACCGGGCCCTGATGGACTGTCAGCAATTTATTACAAATGTTTTGAACATGAGTTGTTACAACCACTACAAAGGATTATGAATAATATCCTACAAAATGGGAAGTTACCAGATACATGGAGAGAGGCTAATATTGCATTGATACCTAAAGAAGGACAAGACTTGACTTCTGTTAAAAATGACAGGCCAATTTCACTATTGAATAATGATTACAAATTATTTACAATGATTCTATCTGAAAGATTAAAGAAAATTTTACAAGAGTTTATTCATCAGGATCAATGTAGTTTTCTGCCTAAAAGACAATTAAGATATAACATTAGAACTGCGTTGGATGTGTTGGAATATTTAAATGGTCATAATGAAAAACAAGCAGCACTGATTTTTTTGGATGTTGAAAAAGCCTTTGACAACGTGAACTGGAGTTTTTTATTTGGAGTAATGAATGAAATGGATCTTGGAGAGAATTTTATTAAAGGAGTAAAATCGATATATTCGACACAAAAAGCACAAATAATTGTTAACGGTGGATTGACAAAGACTGTATGGTTAAATGGGCAAGGAACTTTGGATATAATATAATGATGGGACAATGGGAACGCATGTGGACTAAAGGTATAAAATTTACATTGTGTTCTGATCTTAGAGAGAATTTTTACAAGATGATGTATCGTTGGTACCTAACTCCTGTGAAATTGACTAAGATGTATAATAATGTGTCAAATGTATGTTGGAAATGTCAAGGTCATGAAGGAACATTTTATCATGTTTGGTGGACATGTAAAAAAGTGAAAACATATTGGATACAAATACACACATGGATACAAAACATTTTAAAAGTGAATATTAAACTGAAAACAGAAATGTTTTTATTGGGTATAATGGACTTACAACTTGAGAAAGACTATGGAACATTATTACAATATATGATGACGGCAGCAAGAATAATCTATGCTCAAAAATGGAAAGAAGCAACTATACCAACTATAGAGGACTGGCTGTTGAAAATGTTGGACTTAGCAGAGATGGCAAAATTGACTTGTTTAATTAGAGAATTTTTTTTAACTTCATTCAAGAAAGACTGGAAACCTCTGGTGGACTTCTTGGGGAGGAGGGAAAGTGACTTAATAACTTTTGGTTTTGATTTCTGAATATTGGTAAGGTGATAGAAATTCTTTCTGTGAAAACAGAAGAAACTTAGATTGGATAAGGATTGGTAATGTTTGTCAGACAATGAGGCGGAAGCCAAATGTTGTTTTGGAAAATTCAATTAAAAAAATCAATTAAAAAAAAGAAATTTGGGGGGAGGGTGAATGGAAGCATCTTGGAGGTGGGTGTACAGGGATACAATGTGGGCCATTTGGGCATATGGAGGGCCACTGCGTGCCACCGTCACGTCCTCCCCCACCCCTCTCTTGTCATTGAATGCACAAACCAACACGCCAGGCTTTGACACCATCTTAATTGGACTTCTCTATTTGCTTCTGAAGGGCTCAATAGTCCCTGATCGTCACACATCTTGCATCACCTCTTGTACAGGGCCCTGTACTTTCTGGGGCCTTAACTGCAATTGTATCTGACATATTTTGTATCCCTGATATAATTGGGATAGACCAGCCTTCCTCTACCTGGTGCTGCCCAGATGTTCTGGACTTCAACTCCCAGCATTCCCAGTCACCATAGCCAATGGCCAATCTGTTTAGGAATGATGAGTGTTCCAGTCCAAAACATCTGAAAGGCACCAGATAGGGGAACATTGGCATACAGAAAGCTCTCTGTAGCCTGAAGGACCTGCAGTAAAACTGATGATGGTGTAGAAGAGTGTCTTCTTAGATGAGGTTAAGACAACATGTTGTCCTATGTCTGAGGGTTCTCAGGTAATCCTCCTAAGGATCAAATTCAGTGTGCAGTTCCAGCACTCAAATGTAACATCTATCCGGGGATGGTAGGGGAAGGTCCATGCTGCCTTGACTTCTGAGATGTGAACTTTGGATTTAGGTACTCAGCTTCACACAGGCCCAAGAGTAGACCCTGACACAGCAGTGACTGCCAGGCCAACCAGAGACTCCACAAATCATTTAGGAATCTCTCAGATTCCATAGCTCTTTCAGGGTTGGACCATTCAAATTAGTCCTTGCCCGCTGCAGGATGTCCTAACTGCAGGCAGACCAGCATTTCATCCAGCAATGCCTTCTTGACCAGCCCTGCACTGCTAATCAGGTGCCAATTCCTCCCTTTCCCATCCATCCATCTGGGTTAACAAACTTTGGCACAAGCCTGGACTCCATCTTGGATTTAGGTGCTCCATTTACACAGGCCAAAGGGTAGAACCTAATAGAGATGTCCACAAACCTGAGGGGGGGCCCGCCCCGCCCCGTCCCGCCTTACCTTTCCGCGGCGGTGCCCCCCCGCCGAGATATTCTCAGCGGTGTGGAGCGATTCTCCGCTCTGCTTGAGCCCACCGAGCCCGCTGCACTGGTCCTGTCGCGTCACCTCCAGTCAGCCAGAAGTGATGCAACGGGACCAGTGCGGGCGGCGGTGGCTCGCCATGGAGAGGCGAGGGGGCACCGGGGACCAGTAAGGCCTGCGAGTCTCTGGCGGGCGTGAGCGGGGCCGATTTCGGCCTGCTACACCCGCTCAAGGCGAGCGGGTACATCCCTAGAACCTAACAACTAAAGTCAAGTCCAACAGGCCCACGGAGCAGCAGAGTGTGACACAAACCTGTTTTTCTCCCTCCAATACATCCTCTGCCCTGCAGGATGTTATAACTGCAGACAGATCAGTCATTTTGTCCAGCAATGCCTTCTGGCCCAGCCCCTGGTTCTTGCTAGAACAAGGGGCCAACAACTCCTTTTCCCATCCATCCCTCTGGGCTAATGAACTTTGGCACAAGCCTGGACTCCATCTTGGATTTAGATGCCAAAATGTACACAGGCCAAAGGTCAGAACCTGACAACAAAAGAAAAGTCCAACTGGCCCTCAGAGGAGGAAAGAGTGACGCAAACCTATTTTTCTCCATCCAACGTGCCAAGAGAGTCCAGCGTTCTGGGGTTGCAGCTATTTTGCTACCCTAGAATTATCAGAATGACAGTAATTCTTGAGGAATCCCCCATGGATTTCCATCGACTAGGTGACTAACAAAGAAATCCAGGAGGAAACCTGCCTACTACAAATATGCCCTGAGCTCTTCCGAGTGGGGTTGGGGTGGTGTCTCATCACTTGGCATCTGCTCATTTCAGGCTGAGATCTAATTCTCCTGATGAGGCTTGCCGAGTCGACTCTGTTCAGTTTCTGTTTCTTTGCTGACCTGGAAGGGAACGTCTCTCTGTGCCACTTATGATTTCACTGCTTCTAATATTTGGCTCCTGCCTTCTGCGATGCAGAGGATGCAGAGGGAAAAGTGTCTCTTTACCTGGTCTTCTGACCTCAAAGACTATTACAGGCCGGGAGACCTCATTGTCGGTGGTATTTTGCCACTGGGCAGTTATGGTTACACGAGCACCGAAGACTTTCATCATTTAGGCACGAGAACGTACTCCTGTTTTCCAGAGTAAGTTTCCAGAAGAGGGATCTGGGAGAGGTGCTTGCCAGCTTTGCTTTCGGATTAGAGGGCTCCTTTGAGGGATAGTCATCAATGATGCTGCTGAAGTTCAAAATGTCCAAGTTCTAGGGATGTGCTAAAATAACTCGACGGCGGTTTTTGCCTCGAGACATCTCTGTTCTATTCACTCACCCTGAATTAAGGATTTTTGCAAGCATAACAGCTGATCTTTCCCCGACTCCCCGACTCATCTGCATTACAAATGAGCTAGAGCAGCTGCTCTCAAATTAGCATTTCAATCTTAAACAGGTTTTACCTGTCTGCTGCCAAGTCATAGCAGACAACAGGTTTTAGCATTTCGATCATAGTGTTACTACATTCCTTTGTGTGAGAACTTCTTGCTGGTGCTGTCTCTTCCGAAGGACATGGGGAGCTACTAGGGTTTATATTCAGAGTTAGAAACAGGCTCTAAGTGTATTAAAAATTCCTCTGTAAAAAAGGTATGCATCTCACAAGAATTACCACATTATTATGTCTAATCTGCAACAAAATCCTTTTTGTTACAAAGGAATGTAACACTAGGAATGTAACACTTTTGTTACAAAGAATGTACCAATTGAGATGCTAAAACCTGAGAGCTCTCTCTGGAGCCTCGAGCAAAAGATCTTGATGATCGAAGCTCAATTGGGTTCGCATGTCAGGTCCGTGGAGGGGGGAGAAGGAAAATCGACCTAGCTCGAAGAATTTGTGAGTCAGGAAGGAAAAGGTCAGACCCATCCCTGTTCGTTCATTCAGCCTCAGAAGCTTTCAGTCTCTTTCCACAGAGATATTTAGAGATGCTGCTGAGGTTCAAAACGTTCTGATTCAATATATGAGTCTCAGAAGTTTGTCTCTCTTTGGCTTCTACCTGTACTGAAAGTCAGAGACTTGAGGGTTCCTCTTTGTCCTTGTTCTGAGGGGGTTTGTGCAAGGAGCACAGGCAGAACTAACCGGTAATTTGGTTTCATGTTCACAATCTGGTAATGCCTAGGAAATGTTCCCCCATCCCTGCCCCAAGCAGACTTCTTCTAAGACAGGGGTGGGGCAGGTAGGTCTAGATCTACTGGTAAATCTCTGGGTGATCTTCAGTGGATCAGCAAGCCTTTCTGGCTCCCAGTTGTGAACTAGTAGCAGTAACAACGGACTCCCCCCCCCCCCCCGCCCTAAATTATATGCCTGACATGAAGAAAACCTGGGGGTACACAGGAGTGGGGCTTTCTGTACAAGGCCTATGGGCTCCATTGATTTCTGGTACATAGAGCAACCTCCTGAGCTCAGGATCCTTTAATTTGAAGTGTGTGTCTTCAATTCAAAGCACAAGCAAAGGCAGCTTCCAATAATTTGTGTCTCTCTGTGTCAATATCACTATGCCAATTTGTATGTGGATCTTTCATGTAGATGTCTCAGGTCTGGACGTTTTTGTCTTTGTTCAAAGAGGGTCGAATCAGGGGGAGATTTTAACCCTGTGCCTCATCCATTCCATTGGGATCCTCACGCGCCTCCCAATGTCATTCTCATCATTGCAGCACAGTAATCAGGAACTACCAGCACTTCCTGGCCTTGGTGTTCACCATCACTGAGATCAACAAAGATCCGACTCTCCTTCCCAACACAACGCTTGGCTTCCGCATCTATGAGGACTGGGACAGTGTCAGAGTGATGCATGAGATCAGCGTCTCTCTGCTTTCCACTCGGGGGCGAACGTTTCCCAATTATAAGTGTGACAGGCAGGATAAACTGCTCTCCGTTGTTGGGGGTCTCAACTCCCAATCTTCAAGGGAAATCGCATTGTTAATGGTCACCTTCAAGATCCCACAGGTAAGGCGCTCCATGAAGAGATAGATTGGGGGCACCTTCAGAGCTCAGGATCAGTAAGATGCAAAGGCCAGTCTCTGAAAACAAATTTGCCCATGAAGTGGGTGTGTTGCCTCAATTATGGATGGCAGGAGTAGGGAGTCTTCGGACATTGGCTAACCAGCTGTGTGATAACCTTCTTGCAGCCAGGAACAACAGGTGGCTATTGCATGACTGATCCCAACCAGCAATTAGTCTCATAGGTAAGAAAGGTTTTTGGATAGGGAGAAATAACAGGGAACCTTGCAACCCCTTTTAAGTCTCACAAACGAAAAAGGTGCCTCAAGTCTCCTTGTTATTCTTGCTGCAATCAAGGAATGTAATTTAATTCTGGGGATTTCGGTGAAGCCCCTCCAAAACAACATCGCATTTGTCCTTCTTTTATACATTGGGCTATCTATGGGTACTACTCCTGATAAGCTGATGCTACCTACAGCTGGATCACAGGCAATGTTCCTATGTACACCAGTTGTTGGGGAGCACAGCCGGGGGGATGCCACTGCACTCCTGTCCTCCTTGTGGTTTCCTCCGCAGGCAGGGTGCCGTATACTGTGTGCACAGAATGCCAGACTAGATGGACCCTTGGTCTGATCCAGCAGGGCTCTTTTTCTGTTCTATATCCATATAAAATACACCATTCTTCAGCCACAGGCTTTGGGATTGAAACAGAATGAGTTTGGAGTGGAGTCACTCCACTGCAAGTGGGGACAATTCAGTGGTGTGTAATTTAGCCCCAGTAACATTGTGTCACATTTTCCGTTTTGTGTGCCCTGTGCATTTCCACAGAGAATGCAACCGGTTTGACCAAACGATTGCATTTGGGGAGGGGCGCCAAATCCAGAAAGCCCCGCAAATGCAGATGAAGAATCATGAATATAGATGCGGGGGCATATTCTTTGCAAAGGTTAGAAATTGTGTAAGGGTTATCTCAATGGCAGCCCTGAGGTTTGTGGCGATGAGCACATTAAGGGTTAAAGCCATAAAGCCATCAAAGAGCTTCACTATATACATATATATCCATTTTTAAAATTGATGTCTTCCTTCTGGCTAGCACCGCATTCATCCGAAGTCAGCTGTAGTAGTCCATGGAAGCAGATGCCATAAAAATGTGTCAATCTTTAAAACACCACAAAATTATGCTGCACCAAACTAATAGGAAATTCCTTCCTTCAGCTCGGTTATGGCATGCTCGACCATGTACAGGGAGGGAGAAGTGTATTTCCTTCCTTCTACCGCATTGATCCCATTGAAATTCCTCAGTATGTTGGCCTAGTCCGGCTGCTCCTGCATTTCCACTGGAACTGGATTGGGCTGGTTGCTCTCGCTGGTTATCATGGTGAGAATTTCATCGAGACACTGACACCAATGCTCAAGCAGAAGGACATCTGTGTGGCCTTCACCAAAATGTTCCCGTCAACCAACCTGCTCTTTCTACATCAAGAAATGAATGGCTCTATAACTAGTTGGCTTAAGCCCGAAGTGATAATTGTCTTTGGGGACACTAGTCTAATAGACCAGTTAGCACTGTTGATCAGTGCATATGAAAAGAAGACCCCATTTAAGAAGGTTTGGATCCTGACATCCCATTTGGAAATTGCTGTGATGGGATCTGACATGGCTCGGCGAGGTCTAAGACGCTTCCATGGTGCTTTGCTCTTCAGAATCCACAGAGCAGATGTGCCTGAATTCAAGCATTTTCTCTTGGCTTTGGATCCATTCCGACCACAAGGAGACATCTTTCTCCGTGAATGGTGGAGAATGTCATTTGGTTGCGAGTTTCTGAAATCAGTCAAAACTTCTCCATGGGGTCATAGAAACTGTACTGGGAAAGAGAAGTTGGAGGATGTGCCATTCTCCATGTTTGAAATGAGCATGACCAGCCGCAGCTACAACATCTATAATGCTGTCCATTCCGTGGCACATGCGTTGCATGTCATGTCCTCATCTGGCTCCCAACGTGGAATGAGAGGGGAAGGCAAGAACCTCCTGAATATTCAGCCGTGGCAGGTAATGTCCTCCTTAAGTTTAGGCAACCTTGCACAAAGGGTCTTCCTTAATTTTTAAATGTCTGAACCAGGAGGCAAAGGGTGAGCTTGGCAGAAGGGCAATGCATCCCTTCTAGACCCAAAGAAAGACATTCACCACGGATATACTTCTATAGTTATCATTTCCCTCACAGAGCATTGATTAACGAGAAGAGACTTACAATGCACCTGTAATGATCATGTATTTAAAAATGTGGATATTGAGGAGAGAGGAATCAGGGTAAAGCAGTATGGGTCCCCCTCCAATCCTCAGAAGCAAACAGCAGGCAGCTCCCCCTACCCCATGTTCCTTCTCGACAGCAAGCTGAAGACCCCCAGATGCTGGTCTCTTTGCTGCTGTGAGCAAACTCCCTCCAGCTCCCACTCCAAGATATGAGGGAGGGTGTGGTATAGCAGGTAGCAAGCAGACACCAGCCAACAAACATCAAACCACTGGGCAAGCGTCTTAGAGGAGTTGGTGTCCCATGAAGATGCATCTTAAGTATTAGATTAACATTGGAATGTAGAAAAAAAGCAGTCTCCTAGACTGAAGGCATTTACATTATGTTAGAAGATGCCAGAACTCACTCACAATTCCCCTTTTCCTACGTTTCTGTTCCATTTCAGATTCTTGCCTCTTTGAGGAACATCCGGTTTAACAACAGCGCTGGAGATGAAGTCTCTTTTGCTGATAATGGAAAGAGATATGATATCCTGAACTGGCTCTTCTTCCAAAATGGTTCTTTTGCTCCCGTGAAAGTTGGAGGAGTGGATTCAGGGGCTCCCCCAGGCCAAGACTTCACCATTTACCCTGATGCCATTGTATGGGCTACAGAGGTGGGACTGAACTGGACGTTCTGGGGCCACTGGAGAACTAAAGGAAATTAGACCTCTCTCCACTGAGAATAAGTTGTCTTTCTTGATTGAACTAAAGGGCAATTGGGTCCAGGGAGGGGCTGCTGTCCAGTTTAAAGAACAATATGTGCATGCCAGTGTCCCAGACTTGTTTCCCAGCATCTCCAGTTTGGGCTGGCAAAAGGCCCCTGCCTGTGAAACCCTGGAGAGATGTTGCCTGTCAGTGCAGATAATACTGGGCTGGGTGGACCAAGGATCTGACTCAGTAGAAGGCAGCCTCCAAAATGCCTGTTTCTGCCTCAGAATATATTCTTGATCAGCCTCACGCCTCAACTGGGACATGCACTCTGTGGGAAGGGGGATCCCAATTCGGAGGGAGTTGACCAGGGCGCTTTGTCCGTGCCCCTCTCTACATGGAAAGGGGGTGGGTGCAAGGGACCCCTGATGTCATGGGAGTGGGAGGGGAGTGTGTGTGGGAGAGTCTTGAAGCTGAAATTGCGGTTCTGGCTTTGCCCCAGTGGGTGAGAGAGTGTAATGGAACTACCCTGAGGCTAGTTACAAGTTCAATATATTTTTGAACTTATATTTGAAATCTCAAGCAGAAAAACTGTGACATTCCCTTCAAATTGTGAAACAAAGAAAGGTATGCCACACAAGAAATATTAAGGTATGAATGGTTTACGGAGAACAGTAGATGTGAAAGAACACATACAGAAGTAGAATGCGACACAGGGAATGATAACGGAGACAATGCATTTGTACCCATAAACCGCAAAGCCGTGTGACTCATAGAATCATAGAATCATAGAAAAGTAGAGTTGGAAGGGGCCTACAAGGCCATCGAGTCCAGCCCCCTGCTCAATGCAGGAATCGAGGTCAAAGCATCTCTGACAGATGTCTGTCCAGCTGCACCTTGAATGCCTCCAGAGTGGGAGAGCCCACCACCTCCCTAGGTAGTTGATTCCATTGTCTTATTGCTCTGACGGTCAGGAAATTTTTCCTGATGTTTAGGTGGTATCTAGGTTCCTGTAACTTGAGCCCATTATTCCGTGCAAGGAGTACAACATCAAAATTCAACTACAGTGTAACTGTTGCTGAGGCCTATTTGGAAACAATGCTAGAAAAAAAGAGATTACAGCATTGAATCAAACAGCTGTTCCACACAAATGTTATAGCAGGCAAAGCTAGTCGCAGTTTGAATCTTCAGTTAACTCCACCTAAATGTCCACCAGTCCAAACTAGTTAAATGGAATTCTTAAAGTGCAAACTTGTAGGGAAAATGGAAAATTATACTTTCTTCTCCTAAGCAGGGATCTAAAGAACAGGCTCTTCTGGACCCAAAAGAAGACTGGAGAAGACCTCACCAGTCAATAAAATAAAATGGAGGGTGGTGTGGGGTGGCGGGCAACTGAACCCGGATACTTAAGAGTTCTGTTTCTAGCCCCCAAAAGCTATTTTGGAAAAGATGCAGCCTCAAAAACTGAAGAAGGGACATAATCAAAGTAAGCAATCCCCTTTTCTCTCAGGAAGGCAAACATGCAAGCTGTGGCCACAAAGGCCCCCAAACAATCTAAAATCAAATGTGTTAGCAAAAAAAAGGGCTATGCAAATAAAGTAAACAAAAGCGCTTTTCCTGGAATGCAGTTACTGTTTGATCCACTAACCCGCCTAAACTTTCCTTCCTTCTGATTGACCTTTTTCCTTTTTCCCAGTTGCCAACTAGGAAATTGGTTCTGGATTGGTGATAGACATATTGGGCACGCTTAGCGATGTACGGCAGGGCATTATGACAGAGACCTATAGAGATGTCATGGCTGCATATGTCCCTCTCAAAAAAAGACCTTGCTGAACCTTGACAAAAGCCCTGTTTTAAAAGGCCACCTGAGTTTTGACAGCTGTCAAAACTCCATGCTCCCGTCAATGGGGTGGCTCGCACTTTTTCGACCTTCAGAAGCGCCTAGTTTTTCGGGAAAGGGGAGAAAGGTGCAGGACCCTGAGGACAGTCAGGTCAAAACAAATGAACAAACAAACAAACAAAAATAGAGAATCTCACCACAAAGAAGGAGTGATCCAATTGCCACCCCATTTCATAAGCACAGATCCCTCACAGCTTTGTTTTCACCTGAGAGCTCACCATTGGACAGCTGTCAAGTGAGTGCAAAGAAACAAATTAGCCTTTTTGCAGCCTCTCTTGGTCAATGTCCGTGGTTGCTGCCTACTTCACTTTCACAGCAGACACTTCCCAGGAGCTTGCCCAGGCGAGGCTTCTCATTTCGGACACTCGTAAGTGTGCAGATGCACAATTGTGAAAGACTGATTTCTTTTTGATGATTTGCACAAATTACAGGATCAAGAAAAGAAAGAAAGAAAGAAAGAAAGAAAGAAAGAAGAGCATAAACTGCTGGCAATAAAAACAAAAATCTGTGTGGTGTCTTTACTCACTACAGAGTGAAAGGAACAGAATCCTGAGGTCTAAACAAGACAATTCCGGAGGATCCCCCCCCCCCAATTCTCATACATCCCTAGGTGGGCTGAAACCTACAAAGACCTCTTTTTAAAAAGAATTTCAGGCAGCTGACGTTACCCTAGGCTCTCGTTACAGAGAGCCAGTGTGGCACAGTGGTTAGGGGTGTTGGACTGGGACTCGGGAGATCCAGGTGCTAGTCCCTGCTCAGCCATGAAACTCACTGGGTGACTTTTGGCCAGTCACTGACTCTCAGCCTGACCTACCTCACAGGGTTGTTGTGAGGATAACATGGAGAGGAGGAGGAGGATGATTATGTAAGCCGCCTTGAGTTCCTTGCAGGAAAAAAGGCGGGGTATAAACATAATGAGCAAAGCAAACAAACAGGAACCCTGCGGACTCCTGGAGGGCCTGGCTGCATGGAGTAACAAACATAGCAACTTCTTCTTTGCAGACTGGTCCATTGTTCCACAACTTGACCACCGTTTTGTCAGCAAACTTAGCAGAACTGTCTGCTTCTCAGACTCCAGGCAGCAAATTCCTTCTGCCCTCCAGGACAGACGGTGAGCCAGTTCTACACCCGTTCCACCCCATGGCACCCTTTTCAGCCCCCTGCAGCCAGCACCTGGACCCCCCCTCCAAGGGACCTGTGTAGCAGACACCACCAGGATACAGCAGCTTCCAGCGTACCACTTACTGTCTTCCATCTGAGCCTCTGTTATGATGGTTCTATGTAACTCGCAGAAATCCAGGAGACATTTGGCCCTCCTAAATGGTTGATCCTGTTCATCATGTAATGGGGAACTCTGCTGGGTAAATCTGTGTTGTATAATTGTTGTTCCTGGATATACTCAACTATTTCTACTTTTTCCTCCAGAAGACACCCTTTGCGAGGTGCGTGGAGAGGTGTTCTCCCGGGCACTGGAGAAAAGATCCAGAGGGGAAGCCCCTTTGCTGCTACAGATGTGATCTTTGTCCAGAAGGGATGGTTTCTGACCGGACAGGTATAAATGAGGGCCATTGATAATGGCAGAAGAACATACTAATAGACAAGACTATTGGTCCGCTCTTTCCTGTAGGAATATTTTCTGCATTAATAGCATTTTGGATTGCATATCTCTGGATTTCTTAAATGGTTGTTTTGGCATCAGGCATGAAGTCTGTTTGGGCAGAACACCGAGAAAGGCAGGGGGGTGGTTGTTCCTGCTTGCAGAATATCAAATGGAAGTCTGGTACGGGGCCATCAGGTAAAGTGTTTTGTATGTTTTCTGACTGTGGTCTTATTAAATGAGTCAAAGGAAAAAGGGAGAGAGTTCCAAACAGGCAAATAGAAAAGGCACAAGGCACAGGAACCCTAATACTTGAATGAACAGTCACGAACCAAGGAATTAATTATATAGGTGTTGAATAAAAAGAATTATATCCACAAGTTATGTAAATGCTTGTATGTTAAGCAACAAAATTCACACCACAGTGTAGAATAATCAAAGAATACAAATGCCAAACATTAGCAAACAATAATCCAAACAGTAAGTTAAACAATAAAAAAATATACAATAGTCAATCATTAACACACATAATATACAACACTGATACAAACAATATACTAAAATAATCCAAACAAACAGGCAAGTGTACCGATTACAAATCTTGTTTCATAATCTTCATCAGATAAATAGTTATATTGGTTATCTCTTTCTTCAACCCTTGAATCAATCCATCATATGGAAAACTGTATGGTAGACCCCATATCTTACACATGAAATCTTAATCCTCAGTTAAAGTGAGTATAAATAGGCCTCAACAGAAAATTCAAAATGAGCAACTTCCAAAAAGAATTTTTCTCTCAACTTTGTCTTCAGTATCCTTGATCCAAGACCAATCTTACTTTGGAGCAGACTGTAAATGAACTAGCCCTGGTCCCACTGATTTGGGAATACTGTCGCCATTATATTGATTCCCACTGATTTGGGAACACTGCCGTCATTAATTCCTCGGCTCGTGACCGTTCTTTCACTTATTAGGGTTCCTGTGCCTTGTGCCTTGTCTGCTTATTAAATGAGTTGCAGAAGCTTCAACAGAGAGCAATCAAACAGATGTTCTATGCTTAAGTATACAATTAGCTACAAGATGGAGATTTCCATCTCCTTTGTGGGTTGAACTGAACCCCACAAAAAGAATGTCTGCGTCATGTTCAATATGCTTCCGTAGCTGTTGCTCATTCCAGATGCAGATCGCTGTGTCCCATGCCCAGAAGAGCAACACCCAAACAAGAAACAAGACCAGTGTATCGCCAAGAAGATCCACTTCCTTTCATATCAAGAGACGCTGGGGTTTGTTCTATCTTTTCTAGCTCTTTTCTTCTCTCTGGTCACATTTCTCATACTGGCAACCTTCATTAAACACCGTGACACACCAATCGTCAAAGCCAACAACCGAGACCTCACCTACGTCCTGCTCATCTCCCTGCTGCTCTGCTTCCTCTGCTCCTTCCTCTTCATCGGTCAACCCAGGAAGGTCACCTGCCTTCTCCGACAAACTGCTTTCAGCATCACCTTCTCTGTTGCAGTTTCTTGTGTTCTGGCAAAAACGGTCACAGTGATTCTGGCCTTCATGGCCACCAAGCCAGGTAACATGGCAAGAAAACTCTTGGGGAGACAAGTGACAAACTCCATCATCGTGGCCTGTCCCCTCATCCAAGCTGTGATCTGTACTGTCTGGCTGTTGACCTCTCCCCCATTCCCAAACTTGGACTTCCATTCCCTGGCTGGGGAGATCATAGTGGAATGTAATGAAGGCTCGGTCACCATGTTTTACAATGTTTTGGGTTACATGGGTTTCCTGGCTATTGTCAGTTTCACAGTGGCTTTCCTAGTAAGGAAATTGCCTGACAGCTTCAATGAAGCCAAGTTTATCACCTTCAGCATGCTGGTGTTTTGCAGTGTTTGGGTCTCCTTTGTACCCACCTACCTTAGCAGCAAGGGAAAGACCATGGTTGCTGTGGAGATCTTCTGCATCTTGGCCTCTGGGGCTGGTCTCCTTGGTTGCATCTTTCTCCCGAAATGCTACATTATTGTGCTGAGGCCCAGTCTCAACACCAGGGATCATCTCGTAAGGAAAAAGAATCAGGCAATCTAACACTTTAGTTTCTTCCCTGCTTATTCTGTGGCTAATTTAACAGTCAATCCCAGTCTCCAGTCAAATTGGCCTCCATAGGGGGCCTGGATGAATGATCTGAGAGTTAATCCTTTTTCATAAATGTCCTCCAGGTATAAAGGCAAACATGTGGAGGAGGCTGCCATGAACAAAATCCATCCCATGTGACTTGGGATGTTTTTTTTCATAAAGAACCAACTCCAGTCCTATGGAAGAGATCATTTTGGCCCATCCTTGGTCCAGATGTTTGCCCTCCTGGCTCTCTGAAGGTCCTAAAATCAAATACCTGTGAGCTACCTTGGAGGTCATCTAGTCCAGCCCTCCAGCTCAGGGCAGGCTTTGCAATGCAGTATGCAGCTGCAGCATCCCTGACAGGTGACCAACTAGCCTCCGCTTAAGCACCTCCAGCGAAGAAGAACCCAGAACCTTTCTAGATGGTCTATTTCTCTGCTGAACATCTCCAATTTACAATAATCTATGCTCTGGTACTTTCTAAGCTTGACTACTGAAATGCACTCTACGTGGGGCTGCCCTTGAAGACTGTTTGGAAGCTGCAGCTGGTGCAAAATGCTGCAAACAGATTAATAACTGGGACCAAGAGGTCTGAACATACAACACCTGTTCTGGCCCGCTTGCATTGGCTGCCTATATGGTACCGAGCCTGATTCAAAGTGCTGGTTTTAACCTAGAAAGCCCTACAGGGCTTGGGACCGCAATACCTGACGGAACGCCTCTCCCAACCACAATCTACCCAGACACTACGCTCAGCATCTGAGGCCTTCCTCTGACTGCCGCCCCCGAGGGAGGCTCAGAAGGCAGCAACAAGGGGGAGGGCCTTTTCTGTGGTAGCCCCACAACTGTGGAACAGCCTCCCCACTGATGCCCGCCTGGTGCCAACTTTACTATCCTTTGGTGCCAGGTAAAAACTTCCCTCTATGCTGAGGCATTTAATAGCTGCAAATAGCATGTGGTGGTTATGCCATCTTTTTATCCAGTCTATTTTTTACATCTGTCTTAGCTATTTGTGTAATTTTAACACTGTTTTTAAAATGTTTGAGTATTTTTTTTGTATTTTATTGTTTGTAAAACAAAAATTATATATACTGTATTGTACTAAAAAAAATTGTATTTTATTGTATAATTGTATTTTATTATGTAATTGTATTATTGTTGAAAACCGCCCAGAGAGCTTCTGCTATTGGGCAGTATAAAAATGGAATAAATAATGATGATGATGATGATGATGATGATGATGATGATGATGACGACGACAGGTCAACACCTGCCCTGCTTATTTCTCTTTAGTATGAGCTAAGCTGAATGTTTCACATTATGTTATTCAATGCATGTTGCTGAAGGAACTGATTGATTCTTTAAAATTTATGTATCGAAACCCCTGAACCAAATCAAAGGCATTAACTTCATCCTGCTTCTCTACATTTAAACTAACTCTCCCTATGTGCCGTGGGGCTGGCAATGGTGTTGCTTGGTTATTTTAGAGCTTGGACCTAATGGCCCTTTGGGGGTCCCTCTTTGCACAGCCATGTGCATTTCTTCACTGCCGAAGCACACGACTCACATTTCCTTCCTCCCCGACTGCCACGCCTTGCTTTACAACTCCTACTACATTCCTGATATGTTAGACCCTCTTTCAGGGGAACCTCTTTCAGCCCAAGGGTTGAACTAAACTTTGGAGATGCTCTTGGGTGGGCGGCATTCCAGCGGGGCAGGAGGCAGGAGCAAGAGAGGCAGGAGGAAACACTCCTGAGAAAATACTACTGGAGAAAAAAAGTGCAGAAAAGCCTGGACACCACCTAATGATCCGGTGTCAGGGGAAGCGGGCTTGGCCCTCTGGAGAGACCCGGAAGGCTGGATTTGGCCCCCTGGCCTGAGGTTCCCCAGCCCTGTGTTTGAGCAGAGGAGAAGGGCAAGAATGATTATTAAGTATGGAAAGGAGAAGAGAGAAATACTTTGAGCATGCACAGTTTCACAGTTTAAATGCATGTACATTATAGCAACCTCATGACTAGAGGTGTAAACTTGAGTCTGCTTCTGCTGATGTAATGTTAAACACACTTGACTTGGGAATCCACAACATTTTTTTGTAGAAAAGCAAATAAGTAAATAAAATGGGCATCTCTTTCTATGTACATGGCCATCCATCCACCTCCTGACTTTTAATTTAAAAAAAAAAAAAAAGGATGAAATTAATGCAGCAGTGAGCACAGCCAGCCCTCGGTTGCCCCATCACCTGCCACTGGCCCCATCACCAGTCACCTTTTGATTAGCAGAGCTAGGAGCTGCCTGTCAGGCATCCTGGTTGGCTTGCATGTGTGCAGGGCTGGCGCCAATGGTCGGCATGTATGGGCCCGTGCACAGGGCCCACAGCCCAGCAGGGCCCCCCTGAGAAGAACCCCCTGGAGTTCCTCCTCCTCCTCCTCCTCCTCCTCCTCCTCCTCCTCCTCCTCCTCCTCCTCCTCCATCATTGCAATCTGCTGTTTCTCCTGCCTCTCCCTGTGGCCCAAACTATCTAAAGCTGCTTTCCTGAGCACATTTACTTTTGCTCCTGGATGGTGTCTGCACTCAGCACCATCAGGCAGCAGCTGAGGGCCACACTGAAGCATGAGTCATGGCAGCAGCTTTGTGTTTTCAAATAAATGTGTTGCTTTGTTTTAAGGTCCTTTTACTGCTGCTGTTTTCCCCCCTTTCCTTCCCCCCCTAATTTTGTTTTGTTTAATGCTTTCTAATATTGTTATATTATTCTTTATCATATTTTATGGCTTTAAGTCTTGTCCAGAGAGCTTTGGCTTTTGAATGGTGTAGAAATGCAATAAAAAGATAAATAAAGTTTTTGTAGTAGCCCCTGCTATAACCCACCCCACTGCCTGAGCTGCGACTCTTGTTCTGTAATTTTCCTTGTATATGTGCCAGGTATTTACCTCTAATCAGACTAACAATAAAAAGTACTTCATTGCTCTAAAGGCAGAGTAGTTTTTCCTTTTCAGTGGACCTCCAGATCAAACCAAAGGAGAAAATTCCACACTTTCCTAGTGAGGAAATTGCCTGACAGCTTCAGTGAAAACAAGTTATCACCTTCAGCACATCTACATGAGCACCAGAGGGAAGTCCATGGTGGCTGTGGAGATCTTCTCCATTTTGGTCTCCACGGATGGTATCCTGGGTTGCATCTTTCTCTTCAAAGGCTACATTATTGTTCTGCAGCCCTGTCTCAATTGCAGAGATCATCTAATTAGGAAAAAATATTAAGGAATGTATCACTTTGATATCTTCTTTGCTAATATATGTCATGACCCCCCTCCAGGAATCCTCCTCTGAAGACGAGGGTGACTCACCCAGGGCCCTGGACGCTCCTCAGGAGCAGAGTGCAGACACTGCTGTTCCAGACGGGGCCGACCGGGCAGCTGAAGAGCTGGCAGGCCCCTCTGGCATGACCCGTGGGAGTTTCCCAGCCCGAGAAGAGTCAGAATCAGAGCCGGAGATAGCGCAGGCCCCAACTCCCAGACAAAGGCGGGTGATGAAAAGGTAGGAACAGATGCAGGCCCCTCGACGCAGCGTCCGGCTGCAAACCAGGACGTCGGCCTTGTGAGGCTTTTATAATCAGCCTGCTGCTGAAGAGCTCCAGCTGTGGGAGGGGCGTGGCCGGCAGCAGGCTGTAGAAAAGCACTCACTCACTAGAGCATGGGTATTGGGAAACAACGTCCTCCATGACTCTTGTTCCTGATCCCGGACCCTGCTCCTGAACCTTGCCTTGGACCCTGGACTCTTGGACTTTACTCGGACTGACCCTGACGACGGCTTTGCTTGATCCTTTGACTTTCGTAAGAACTTTACTGGCTAAAATTCCCGGACTGTTTTACTACGCCGCTCCTTGTGAGAAGTCCTTATCTTATCTCAGTCGGACTTGGCCACGCTCCCAGAAGCCAAGACAGCTGCTGGCTGCCGGCCAGCCTTAAACCGGACAGTTTGTTTCCCAATCTCTCAGCCAGCAGCATGGAAGCAACGACTCTTGAAGCTGTGTTAGCAAAAAACCAGCTTCTTAGGAACCAGATAGCACAGCTCACCACTGCGGTTACTACCCTGCAGAGCCAAGCCCACCAGCTTGGGGCACCGCCACAGGCTGCACCAAGGACACCCAAACGTAAGTGCCCTATAGCACCCCCTGAGAAATTTGATGGAACACCAGACAAGTTCCCAGGGTTTGTGGCTCAATGTGAGTTGTATATGCAACTGCGGATAGAGGACTTCCCCACTGACCGCGTGAAGGTCGGCTTTGTAATTAGTCTACTCACTGGGCTGGCTGCCAAATGGGCTACCCCTTATCTCCTGCAGCCTAGCCCCCTGCTGGACAACTATGCAGGCTTCCTGGCAGATTTTAAGGCTGCCTATGAGGACCCACAGAAGGCAGAGACGGCCAACAGGCGGATACGCCGACTCCGGCAGGGCAAGGACTCAGTCGCCACTTACACCAGTTCTTTCCGGCTGCTGGCCCAAGACCTTACCTGGAATGAGTCTGCTCTGATGGACCAATACCAGGAAGGTTTAGCGGACGAGATTTGTGATGAGCTAGCCCGGGCAGAGAGACCTACAACCCTGCAGAATTTAACCCAGCTCTGTCTCCGGATCGATGGACACCTAGAGGGCCGTCGTATTGTCCGTAGAGCCCCAGTCTCACGCCGAGAGACCAGCCCAGCACACCAAGCATGGGCTCCAGGTCCCAGGACAGGTCCTCCCATAGCGACTGAGGAACCAATGCAGATCGGGGGGGCTCGGCCCCGGCTCACCACCAGGGAAAAGGAACGACGGCGACAAGCGGGACTATGCCTGTACTGTGGGGAAGCAGGACATTATGCTAGCCAGTGCCCCGCCAAAAGACCATCACCTCTCGGGAAACGCCAAGCCCCAGTCCTAGTTGGGTTCGTAGGACTGGGCCAGGAGTCCCGCACCAACTTGGTGACCCCAGTCAAACGCCTTCACCCACCCTTGGCGGTGATTGTGACCTTGTGCCTCCCCAACCAAACCACAATCCAGACCACAGCCATGATAGATTCAGGGGCATCGAGCAACTTCATCGATGTGGGCTTTGCCCAGCAACATGGAGTCCCGCTGACCCCGCTGGAATCCCCGATCACCATCGAGACCATTGATGGGCGGCCCTTGACTTCAGGTCCAGTATCGCTGGAAACTGTCCCCCTGAACATGGAGATCCAGGGACACCGGGAACAACTCCGCTTCTTGCTGGTCACAGTGTCTCACTTCCCCCTCGTGCTCGGGATGGCCTGGCTAACCCTCCATGACCCTCGTATCAACTGGCCCCGTGAGGAAGTGGTGTTTGCCTCAGACTACTGCAGCTCTCGCTGTTGGTCCAGACAGGCCAGTATTGCCACAGGGCCGTCTCCTGTGCCCCAGCCAACACTAACGTCCTTGCCCAGCAAGTACCAAGCTTTCAAGGATGTCTTTGACAAGCAGGAAGCCGACCACTTGCCACCACACCGCCCTTATGATTGCCCAATTGACCTGCTGCCTGGGTCTCGGATTCCTGCCGGGCAGATCTATTCTCTTTCTGAGCCCGAGCTGGTGGCTTTACGAGACTTTTTGGGAAAAAACCTAAAGAGGGGATTCATCCGACCCTCCAAATCCCCTGCAGCCGCTCCGGTGCTCTTCGTAAAAAAGAAATGCGGAGAGCTGCGCCTTTGTAACGATTACAGGGCCCTGAACCAGATTACCCGACGCAACCGGTATCCCCTTCCCCTCATCCCAGAATTATTGGAGCGTCTCCACCAGGCCACCATTTTTACCAAGCTCGACCTGCGGGGGGCATACAACCTGGTGCGCATCCGGGCTGGGGATGAATGGAAGACTGCGTTTCAGACCCGGTACGGGCATTTCGAGTACACCGTAATGCCGTTTGGGCTCTGCAATGCTCCCGCAGTCTTCCAGCATTTCATGAATGACATCTTCCGAGACTACCTAGACCGGTTTGTCGTCATTTACCTGGACGACATTTTGATCTACTCCCCTACGCCCCAGGTGCACACGGCCCACGTCCGTGCTGTGCTGCAGCGGTTACGGGAGCACCATCTTTATGCCAAATTGGAGAAATGCGCCTTTGACCTGGAATCTGTAGACTTCTTGGGACACCGGATCTCTACCAGGGGCATAGAGATGGAGCCAGCAAAAGTGGCAGCAGTACTCTCCTGGCAACCCCCCAGGACGGTCAAGGACGTCCAAAGGTTTTTGGGGTTTGCTAACTACTACCGGCGCTTCATTACCAACTTCGCGGAGGTCACTGCACCCCTGACCAACCTGCTCCAGTCCAGTAAACTTTTTCAATGGGGGCCTGAGGCTCAAGGAGCCTTCCAAAAACTCAAGGAGCTCTTTGTGACAGAGCCTATCCTGCAACACCCAAACCCGAACACTCTGTTTGTGGTCGAAACCGACGCCTCTGATGTCGCCCTCGGCGCTGTCTTGCTCCAACCTGCGGAGACCGGAGAGACCTTGCTGCCATGCGCATTCCACTCCCGTAAACTCAACCCTGCAGAACGCAATTATACAATATGGGAGAAGGAGCTGCTGGCAATCAAGGCAGCCTTCGAGACTTGGCGGCATCTACTGGAAGGCGCCCTTCACCCCGTAGAAGTCCGGACGGACCACCGGAACCTGGAATTCCTGCAGACCGCCCGAAAGCTAAATCAGCGGCAAATCCGGTGGGCGCTATTCTTTTCCCGGTTCCACTTCACAGTCACATACATTCCCCAGTCCCGGAACCGACAGGCGGATGCCCTCTCCCGGAAACCCGAATACACCTTCCCCAAACCAGAGGAAACCTTGTCCACGATCCTACGTCCCGAGAATTTTGTTGCAGTCCTCCTTCCCCCTAGCATGCTCGCCCAGCTACGAGAACAACAGGGCCGAGATCCCTTTGCGAGGGCCAGGAGGCAGGAACTGGAGACTCCAGGGCCAGGGGGACCGTCTCCCTTTAATGCCCACGATGGACTCCTGCGCCACCACCAACGTCTGTATGTTCCTCCGGGTCCCACTCGGATGGAAATACTGCAGCAGTGCCATGACAGTCGGCCTGCGGGACATTTTGGCGTATTCAAAACTTTACACCTGCTGACCCGGGACTTCTGGTGGCCCAGGGTCCACGCTGATGTGGAACGTTATGTAGGCTCCTGTGAGACCTGTCGCCGGGCCAAGCACCAGGTGGGAAAGCCAGCAGGGCTTTTGCATCCCTTACCCACACCTACCGGACCTTGGAAACTGGTGTCCTTGGATTTTATTACCGACCTGCCCTCCTCCAAGGGACATACCACCATCTTGGTGGTAGTCGACCTGTTGACCAAGATGGCCCACTTTGTACCCTGCTCCGGTACCCCCGTCAGCCAAAGGGACGGCAGAGTTATTCATCCAGCACATCTTCCGATTACATGGGCTGCCACAGGGCTTAGTCTCCGACCGGGGTCCTCAGTTCACGTCCCGCTTCTGGCAGACCCTGTTTCGCCTGTTGGATGTGAAATTACATCTCTCCTCAGCGTACCATCCGCAATCGGACGGCCAGACGGAGCGCACGAATGCAACCCTGGAGCAATACCTCCGCTGCTACGTCAATTACCAACAAGACAACTGGGTGGACTTGTTACCTTTGGCCGAGTTCGCCTACAATAACTCTCCCCATGCCTCCACGCAGCAGACTCCGTTCTTTGCCAATCATGGTTACCACCCACAATTCTTCCCATCCACGGCAACCCCCTCCATGGTTCCCGCGGCCGATGAGCTCCTCCAGGACCTTCAGGCGGTACATTCCCTGCTGCAGGAACAGTTAATCCGGGCCAAGAAAATGTACAAACGCTTTGCGGACACCAAACGGCAGTCTGGGCCTCCCCTGGAAGTCGGGGATCAGGTCTGGTTGTCCACCAAGCATCTGCCGCTGCACCGCCCAAGCCAGAAGTTGGATGCTCGTTTCATTGGGCCTTTTCCGATCACAGCACAGATCAACCCCGTGGCCTTCCGGCTGCAATGGCCGCCCTCTCTGCGTATCCACCCAGTCTTCCACCGCTCCCTCCTCGCTCCAGTCGCTCCTACCGATCCTGCCCGTCCGATTCCGGCACCCCCACCGCCAGTACTAGTGGAAGGCGAGGAGGAATATGAAGTGGCCAAGATCCTGGACTCTCGCACCCGTTGGGGCCGCCTGCAGTACCTCGTGGACTGGGCAGGTTATGGACCTGACGAACGCTCCTGGGAGGACACCTCTCATGTCCACGCCCCGGCTCTTCTACGCCGGTTCCACTGCCGATATCCCAGGAAACCTGGGGGATCCGACTCCCCGGGAGGGGCTCCTGGGGAGGGGAGTGATGTCATGACCCCCCTCCAGGAATCCTCCTCTGAAGATGAGGGTGACTCACCCAGGGCCCTGGACGCTCCTCAGGAGCAGAGTGCAGACACTGCTGTTCCAGACGGGGCCGACCGGGCAGCTGAAGAGCTGGCAGGCCCCTCTGGCATGACCCGTGGGAGTTTCCCAGCCCGAGAAGAGTCAGAATCAGAGCCGGAGATAGCGCAGGCCCCAACTCCCAGACAAAGGCGGGTGATGAAAAGGCAGGAACAGATGCAGGCCCCTCGACGCAGCGTCCGGCTGCAAACCAGGACGTCGGCCTTGTGAGGCTTTTATAATCAGCCTGCTGCTGAAGAGCTCCAGCTGTGGGAGGGGCGTGGCCGGCAGCAGGCTGTAGAAAAGCACTCACTCACTAGAGCATGGGTATTGGGAAACAACGTCCTCCATGACTCTTGTTCCTGATCCCGGACCCTGCTCCTGAACCTTGCCTTGGACCCTGGACTCTTGGACTTTACTCGGACTGACCCTGACGACGGCTTTGCTTGATCCTTTGACTTTCGTAAGAACTTTACTGGCTAAAATTCCCGGACTGTTTTACTACGCCGCTCCTTGTGAGAAGTCCTTATCTTATCTCAGTCGGACTTGGCCACGCTCCCAGAAGCCAAGACAGCTGCTGGCTGCCGGCCAGCCTTAAACCGGACAGTTTGTTTCCCAATCTCTCAGCCAGCAGCATGGAAGCAACGACTCTTGAAGCTGTGTTAGCAAAAAACCAGCTTCTTAGGAACCAGATAGCACAGCTCACCACTGCGGTTACTACCCTGCAGAGCCAAGCCCACCAGCTTGGGGCACCGCCACAGGCTGCACCAAGGACACCCAAACGTAAGTGCCCTATAGCACCCCCTGAGAAATTTGATGGAACACCAGACAAGTTCCCAGGGTTTGTGGCTCAATGTGAGTTGTATATGCAACTGCGGATAGAGGACTTCCCCACTGACCGCGTGAAGGTCGGCTTTGTAATTAGTCTACTCACTGGGCTGGCTGCCAAATGGGCTACCCCTTATCTCCTGCAGCCTAGCCCCCTGCTGGACAACTATGCAGGCTTCCTGGCAGATTTTAAGGCTGCCTATGAGGACCCACAGAAGGCAGAGACGGCCAACAGGCGGATACGCCGACTCCGGCAGGGCAAGGACTCAGTCGCCACTTACACCAGTTCTTTCCGGCTGCTGGCCCAAGACCTTACCTGGAATGAGTCTGCTCTGATGGACCAATACCAGGAAGGTTTAGCGGACGAGATTTGTGATGAGCTAGCCCGGGCAGAGAGACCTACAACCCTGCAGAATTTAACCCAGCTCTGTCTCCGGATCGATGGACACCTAGAGGGCCGTCGTATTGTCCGTAGAGCCCCAGTCTCACGCCGAGAGACCAGCCCAGCACACCAAGCATGGGCTCCAGGTCCCAGGACAGGTCCTCCCATAGCGACTGAGGAACCAATGCAGATCGGGGGGGCTCGGCCCCGGCTCACCACCAGGGAAAAGGAACGACGGCGACAAGCGGGACTATGCCTGTACTGTGGGGAAGCAGGACATTATGCTAGCCAGTGCCCCGCCAAAAGACCATCACCTCTCGGGAAACGCCAAGCCCCAGTCCTAGTTGGGTTCGTAGGACTGGGCCAGGAGTCCCGCACCAACTTGGTGACCCCAGTCAAACGCCTTCACCCACCCTTGGCGGTGATTGTGACCTTGTGCCTCCCCAACCAAACCACAATCCAGACCACAGCCATGATAGATTCAGGGGCATCGAGCAACTTCATCGATGTGGGCTTTGCCCAGCAACATGGAGTCCCGCTGACCCCGCTGGAATCCCCGATCACCATCGAGACCATTGATGGGCGGCCCTTGACTTCAGGTCCAGTATCGCTGGAAACTGTCCCCCTGAACATGGAGATCCAGGGACACCGGGAACAACTCCGCTTCTTGCTGGTCACAGTGTCTCACTTCCCCCTCGTGCTCGGGATGGCCTGGCTAACCCTCCATGACCCTCGTATCAACTGGCCCCGTGAGGAAGTGGTGTTTGCCTCAGACTACTGCAGCTCTCGCTGTTGGTCCAGACAGGCCAGTATTGCCACAGGGCCGTCTCCTGTGCCCCAGCCAACACTAACGTCCTTGCCCAGCAAGTACCAAGCTTTCAAGGATGTCTTTGACAAGCAGGAAGCCGACCACTTGCCACCACACCGCCCTTATGATTGCCCAATTGACCTGCTGCCTGGGTCTCGGATTCCTGCCGGGCAGATCTATTCTCTTTCTGAGCCCGAGCTGGTGGCTTTACGAGACTTTTTGGGAAAAAACCTAAAGAGGGGATTCATCCGACCCTCCAAATCCCCTGCAGCCGCTCCGGTGCTCTTCGTAAAAAAGAAATGCGGAGAGCTGCGCCTTTGTAACGATTACAGGGCCCTGAACCAGATTACCCGACGCAACCGGTATCCCCTTCCCCTCATCCCAGAATTATTGGAGCGTCTCCACCAGGCCACCATTTTTACCAAGCTCGACCTGCGGGGGGCATACAACCTGGTGCGCATCCGGGCTGGGGATGAATGGAAGACTGCGTTTCAGACCCGGTACGGGCATTTCGAGTACACCGTAATGCCGTTTGGGCTCTGCAATGCTCCCGCAGTCTTCCAGCATTTCATGAATGACATCTTCCGAGACTACCTAGACCGGTTTGTCGTCATTTACCTGGACGACATTTTGATCTACTCCCCTACGCCCCAGGTGCACACGGCCCACGTCCGTGCTGTGCTGCAGCGGTTACGGGAGCACCATCTTTATGCCAAATTGGAGAAATGCGCCTTTGACCTGGAATCTGTAGACTTCTTGGGACACCGGATCTCTACCAGGGGCATAGAGATGGAGCCAGCAAAAGTGGCAGCAGTACTCTCCTGGCAACCCCCCAGGACGGTCAAGGACGTCCAAAGGTTTTTGGGGTTTGCTAACTACTACCGGCGCTTCATTACCAACTTCGCGGAGGTCACTGCACCCCTGACCAACCTGCTCCAGTCCAGTAAACTTTTTCAATGGGGGCCTGAGGCTCAAGGAGCCTTCCAAAAACTCAAGGAGCTCTTTGTGACAGAGCCTATCCTGCAACACCCAAACCCGAACACTCTGTTTGTGGTCGAAACCGACGCCTCTGATGTCGCCCTCGGCGCTGTCTTGCTCCAACCTGCGGAGACCGGAGAGACCTTGCTGCCATGCGCATTCCACTCCCGTAAACTCAACCCTGCAGAACGCAATTATACAATATGGGAGAAGGAGCTGCTGGCAATCAAGGCAGCCTTCGAGACTTGGCGGCATCTACTGGAAGGCGCCCTTCACCCCGTAGAAGTCCGGACGGACCACCGGAACCTGGAATTCCTGCAGACCGCCCGAAAGCTAAATCAGCGGCAAATCCGGTGGGCGCTATTCTTTTCCCGGTTCCACTTCACAGTCACATACATTCCCCAGTCCCGGAACCGACAGGCGGATGCCCTCTCCCGGAAACCCGAATACACCTTCCCCAAACCAGAGGAAACCTTGTCCACGATCCTACGTCCCGAGAATTTTGTTGCAGTCCTCCTTCCCCCTAGCATGCTCGCCCAGCTACGAGAACAACAGGGCCGAGATCCCTTTGCGAGGGCCAGGAGGCAGGAACTGGAGACTCCAGGGCCAGGGGGACCGTCTCCCTTTAATGCCCACGATGGACTCCTGCGCCACCACCAACGTCTGTATGTTCCTCCGGGTCCCACTCGGATGGAAATACTGCAGCAGTGCCATGACAGTCGGCCTGCGGGACATTTTGGCGTATTCAAAACTTTACACCTGCTGACCCGGGACTTCTGGTGGCCCAGGGTCCACGCTGATGTGGAACGTTATGTAGGCTCCTGTGAGACCTGTCGCCGGGCCAAGCACCAGGTGGGAAAGCCAGCAGGGCTTTTGCATCCCTTACCCACACCTACCGGACCTTGGAAACTGGTGTCCTTGGATTTTATTACCGACCTGCCCTCCTCCAAGGGACATACCACCATCTTGGTGGTAGTCGACCTGTTGACCAAGATGGCCCACTTTGTACCCTGCTCCGGTACCCCGTCAGCCAAAGGGACGGCAGAGTTATTCATCCAGCACATCTTCCGATTACATGGGCTGCCACAGGGCTTAGTCTCCGACCGGGGTCCTCAGTTCACGTCCCGCTTCTGGCAGACCCTGTTTCGCCTGTTGGATGTGAAATTACATCTCTCCTCAGCGTACCATCCGCAATCGGACGGCCAGACGGAGCGCACGAATGCAACCCTGGAGCAATACCTCCGCTGCTACGTCAATTACCAACAAGACAACTGGGTGGACTTGTTACCTTTGGCCGAGTTCGCCTACAATAACTCTCCCCATGCCTCCACGCAGCAGACTCCGTTCTTTGCCAATCATGGTTACCACCCACAATTCTTCCCATCCACGGCAACCCCCTCCATGGTTCCCGCGGCCGATGAGCTCCTCCAGGACCTTCAGGCGGTACATTCCCTGCTGCAGGAACAGTTAATCCGGGCCAAGAAAATGTACAAACGCTTTGCAGACACCAAACGGCAGTCTGGGCCTCCCCTGGAAGTCGGGGATCAGGTCTGGTTGTCCACCAAGCATCTGCCGCTGCACCGCCCAAGCCAGAAGTTGGATGCTCGTTTCATTGGGCCTTTTCCGATCACAGCACAGATCAACCCCGTGGCCTTCCGGCTGCAATGGCCGCCCTCTCTGCGTATCCACCCAGTCTTCCACCGCTCCCTCCTCGCTCCAGTCGCTCCTACCGATCCTGCCCGTCCGATTCCGGCACCCCCACCGCCAGTACTAGTGGAAGGCGAGGAGGAATATGAAGTGGCCAAGATCCTGGACTCTCGCACCCGTTGGGGCCGCCTGCAGTACCTCGTGGACTGGGCAGGTTATGGACCTGACGAACGCTCCTGGGAGGACACCTCTCATGTCCACGCCCCGGCTCTTCTACGCCGGTTCCACTGCCGATATCCCAGGAAACCTGGGGGATCCGACTCCCCGGGAGGGGCTCCTGGGGAGGGGAGTGATGTCATGACCCCCCTCCAGGAATCCTCCTCTGAAGATGAGGGTGACTCACCCAGGGCCCTGGACGCTCCTCAGGAGCAGAGTGCAGACACTGCTGTTCCAGACGGGGCCGACCGGGCAGCTGAAGAGCTGGCAGGCCCCTCTGGCATGACCCGTGGGAGTTTCCCAGCCCGAGAAGAGTCAGAATCAGAGCCGGAGATAGCGCAGGCCCCAACTCCCAGACAAAGGCGGGTGATGAAAAGGCAGGAACAGATGCAGGCCCCTCGACGCAGCGTCCGGCTGCAAACCAGGACGTCGGCCTTGTGAGGCTTTTATAATCAGCCTGCTGCTGAAGAGCTCCAGCTGTGGGAGGGGCGTGGCCGGCAGCAGGCTGTAGAAAAGCACTCACTCACTAGAGCATGGGTATTGGGAAACAACGTCCTCCATGACTCTTGTTCCTGATCCCGGACCCTGCTCCTGAACCTTGCCTTGGACCCTGGACTCTTGGACTTTACTCGGACTGACCCTGACGACGGCTTTGCTTGATCCTTTGACTTTCGTAAGAACTTTACTGGCTAAAATCCCCGGACTGTTTTACTACGCCGCTCCTTGTGAGAAGTCCTTATCTTATCTCAGTCGGACTTGGCCACGCTCCCAGAAGCCAAGACAGCTGCTGGCTGCCGGCCAGCCTTAAACCGGACAATATACAGGCCTGTGTCTTATGCTGGCTCAGCTTGTCTGAGCGTAGAAAGTTAAGCAGGGTCAAGCAAGCCTGGTGATTACTTGGATGGGAGACCCCTCCTCTAGTTTCCTGTATTGAGCAGGGGGTTGGACCCGATAGCCTTGTAGGCTCCTTCCAACTCTATGATCTATGAAATCTATGAAATTCAGTTGCATTCTAACTAGAGATGTAAAATTTCCATAAATTTTGAAACTATGGTCAAAAGACACATTTTTCCTTTCTTTTTCCAGAAAAAAACCACACCTGAATTTTTAGGGAAAAAATGAAAAATAAGCAATACTTCTTTTTCATAGCACTCTTTACAGATCTAAAGTCACTTTGTTGCTTTAGGACAGCCTTCCCCAACCTGTTGCACTTTGGACTACCGGTCTCATCAGCCTCTAGCAGCATGCACAATGGACACGATTGCTGAGCACTCTAGCCCAAGACATCTGGAGAGTACCAGCTTGGCAAGAGAGGTCAGTAGCCAGACAGCACAGATTACAGCTTGGATTAGTTGGGAGGACTAATGGAGTTTGCCATTTGTCTCCCCAACAGTTTTCTAGCCATGTTTCTGGGCTTGGTGGCCATGAAGGCCGGAACCACCATGACAGTTTTTGCCAAGAAAGAAGAACCAGCAGCCTCTCAGAGAAGACAGGTGACCTTCATGGGTTGACTGATGAACAGGAAGGAGCAGAGCAGGAGGGAGACAAGGAGTATGTAGGTGAGGTCTTAGTTTTTGGCTTTGATGATTAGCATGCTTCAGTTTTTATTGAAGTTTGAGAACACTAGGAATGTGATCAGAGAGAGGAAAACAGCGAAAGAAGCTAAACTGAGCACCAATTTCTCTTGATAGCAGAGGAAGTGGATATTTTGGAGATACACTGGTTCTTATTTGGTTGTTAATCCTCTAGGCATGGGGTACAGTGTACTGAATCTGGAAAGTACAACTACTGACATAGTTAGCTGTTCTTTATGTGTTGAGCTGTTCAGTCCAAAATTAAAGAGATGGAATCATGATGGCTCTCTGTTTCAGTTTCGGCAACATATTTCATAAAAATAGTCTAAAAAGTTGAAAACATTTTTTTTAAAAAAAAAATATGACTGCCCCCTTTACAAAACCCATGTTCAGTATTCTGCCAAGCGGGGGACGGTGGGCCGGGGACGGGACCAAATTGAGTAAGTAGAAATGTAAACCTGGAAACTGTAGAAAAACCCAAAATCTTGCCTGATTTTCTCAAATCTGAAGCGAAAAATGATGGAGTTCTAGCACAATTTGCATACATCGTACTAGAACGATGGGGTTTTAGGTTTCCAGTTAGGGCAAATACTTGATTTTGCCCAAATTTCCTTAGTGATTTTGACAATTGCAGGCCATCTTAGAGAGGGAAGTCCCCCAGCAGGCTTGATTTCCACCATGGCAAGTTGGCGCTAGAGCAAGGGCGACAAACTGGAATCCAGGGGGCTGGATCGTGAAAATCCATCAGGTCTTCACCCCCTAATCCTCAGCGTCAAACCCTGCAGAACTGCTGCAGGTCATTGTAGAGAGGTGCAGAAGCTCAGCCCCAGGGGCTGAATCCAGCCCTCCTGGAGTCCCAATGTTGCCCTCTGGGGATCCGCAGGAGGCTGTGCTCCCTTCCTGGGGCCAGGCTGCCTTTTCACCAACCTTCAATCATTTAGTGGTTCCTGGCTTTTTGGCATTCCCCCCGCCCCTCTGAAATGTCTCTTCTTAGGCTTAGTTACTAGCAGTAACAGCTTCAAGCTAAAATATGCTGGATCTTGTAATTTTGTACTTTGGCCACGCCCCTTTTGCCTTTGGCCCCCACCAACCACTGGAATGTGGCCCATCTGAGAGCTTCTCCCAAATGAAATTCAGCACTCAGGCTGAAAGAGGTTTCACGCCCCTGGTGTAGACAACAATGAGGGAGATGACCCAGTGGTCGGACTCAGGACGAGGCAGCCTATGTTTCTCTTTTAAAATAGGCCATCATGCCTTTCCTTGCTTACTTTAAATTCCTCATTCTGGCTTGATACCTATTTCTATGCATATGCACCCAATAGCTGAGCAATGGGAGGTTTCAGGGCTTCCAGCACTTACCCAGGATTCAGTCTGCTTAGAAAGGAAAGGAGTCTTCTGGCATTTCTGTGATAGGAGGTTTATTGACAGATATATACAGGCTGAGCATAAGGTGAGGGTTCATAGCATGAATACCCCCCAGCAGACTCCTGTTCCCCATCAGATGTCCTAGAGAACTCACAGTGCTGCAGGATTTCCTGCAGAGATCATAGTCAGCTCTCTGCTTCTTTTTCAGACCCAGTTCCAGCACAGACTGCCTCAAAACAACATGGATATAGGCTAGTCCCCTTCCCTTTGTGCGTTATAAGGATGAGTAGTCATGCATTCATCACCTAATTTTTCTTGTGCCATGTGGACTCCATTTGAAAATACATCAGCAAATCAACTTCCCTTTGCCTGAAGAAATCTTGCATTAGGTTATCTGCCTTTACTAAGAGATATATCTCAATCAAGAGTTACAGAGTTGGACGGGATCCTGAATCTCTTCTCAATAGAGGGAGTGGGCTACAAGAGACCACTAGAAAGGTCATTCAGAGCAAACCCCAACCCATAACATCACGGTACACTTGCAGGACGTGTCCCCCATGTGATTCACATTATAGCTGAGGTGTAAGAGGGGCCTTGCGAAAAGCATTCCCCATGTGGAAGGGCCCCACAATCCTGCTTTCCAGAGATTAACACTTCACAAATGAAGGGCACACCCTCCCCTATTTCACCCTTATTCTCATTCCCGCGATTTCTGCCTAAGGCCTGACCTCCACAGATCACACCTTGCCCGGCTTTTATTCCATGTGCTGCATTGACCACTGAGACTCTTCAATAACCCGTCTTCCTGCTGTGGTTTTTAAGAGCGAAGAAGGGGCATGTTGCTTGGGAGAAAGATATGCTAGAAAACGGTCTTCATCCAACAGTCTGTCATCAACATTTCCAAACAAGCTGCACCAGCATGTGAAATGGCCAACAGCACATGATGAGATGTATGCGCGCTGGACACAAGGTGCATTCTCCCCACCCAGTCCCACTCTGGGTTTTAGCTCCTAGAGACCCTATTTACTAAAATCTTAGAATCAGGAGTTACAGAGTGAAAATAATCCTGAAACTTTATGCATTCATAGTCTTTGGGCTAGCAAAGAACTCATGAAAGGTCATTCAGACCAACCCCCAACCCATAACACCATTACAGATTTCCATAATTTGAAACAAAACCTACAATTCCCCCCCCCCCCCAGCAAGTCAATATGAAAGTACCGGTATACCACAATAGTGAAGTTGTTTGAGTAGTTTTATTTTAAAATACAACAAGTTAGGATCACAATCACTTATGTAAGGATATAAATAGCATGGTGAATTGTGATTGATTGAGTGAAAACTGAATTGGGAGGGATATTTCCCCCCCAAATTTATTATACTCACAGATTCTTTCTCCTGAGTAAATGATCTTTACAATTGAGTTTGGGCCTCAGTAGTATAATGTAGCATTTGGGAAGAAAGATGCAACTCAGGAGACCAGTACTAGAGGCTATGATGGAGAAGATCTCCACAGCCACCATGGACTTCCCCTTGGTGCTCAGATAGGTGGGCACAAAGGAGATCCAAACACTGCAAACACCAGCATGCTGAAGGTGATAAACTTGGCTTCGTTAAAGCTGTCAGGTAATTTCCTTGCTAGGAAAGCTACTGTGAAGCTGATGAGAGCCAGGAAGCCCATGTAAGCCAGGACAGTGTAAAACATGGTGATTGAGCCTTCATTACATTCCACGATGATCTCTCCAGTCAGGGAATGGAAGTCCAGGTTTGGGAACGGGGGAGAGGTCACCAGCCAAACAACACAGATAATACTTTGGACTAGGGGACAGGCCAGGACAATGGAGTTTGTTAATTGTCTCCCTAAGAGTTTTCTTTTCTTGTTTCCTGGCTTCATCACTATGAAGGCCAGAACCACTGTGACAGTTTTGGCCAAATGGAAGAAATGGCTACAGAGAAGATGATGCTGAAAGCAGTTTGTCTTAGAAGACAGGTGACCTTAATGGGTTCACCGATAAACAGAAAGGAGCAGAAGAAGCAGAGCAGGAGAGAGAGGAGGAGGACATAGGTGAGGTCTCGGTTGTTGGCTCTGACGATTGGCGTGTCACAGTATATAATGAAGGTTGTCAACACTAGAGATGTGATCAGAGAGAGGAAAAGAGCCAGGAAAGCTAAAATGACCCCCAGTGTCTCTTGATAGGAAAGGAAGTGGGTCTTCTTGGGGATACATTGGTCTTGGTTCCTATTTGGATGTTGATCTTCTGGGCACGGGTCACATCGATCTGCATCTGGAATGATCAACAGCTACTGAAGTATCTCAAACATGACATAGATATCATAAGAAGATAAGAACATAAGAAGAGCCATGCTGGATCAGACCAAGGGTCCATTTAGTCCGGCATTACGTTCAAACAGTGGCCAACCAGCTGGTCAGAGATATACACCAAAGGGTACAACTTCCCTTTTATTAATTTCTTTCTAATATTCAGGAATATAATTTATAAGACCAGAGTTAGAAAAAGTATGAAATGCCTTTCTTCACCTCCCTATGATTGCCCCCTATGGCCGACTCATGTTCAATAATCTACAAGGAAGAAAATCCAACTTATGTAACTAGAAATTAAAAACTGGTCACCATAAGCATGTAATCACAATCTGTTATTGTAGAGCCTGCTGAATGGAGAAATAAATAAATAAAGAACCATCTGTCATTGTCTCCAGGTTACAGACTTTGCTCTGAGAAGATGTTTGGTACAGACGCTGGGCAACAGGGTTCTGCCGCGTCGGCGCAGGGCCCGTCGCGTCACAGCCAGAAATGATGCGACGGAGCCTGCGTGGGCAGCACGGCGCAGGCCAAGCGGCAGTGGACCAAGCAGCGCAGCAGGTAAGCCCGTGAATCACCCCAACTATCGGGGGGCTTCGAGCGGGCTGATATCGGCCAGTTCAAGCCCCCCGATATTTGGGGTAACATCCCTACGCTGGGCTAAGTTGGGATAAAGTAATCACTATGGGGGGGGGGAAAGGCAATGTGTTTGACACTGCTCTGGTGTAACATTCTCCAGCTATTTCAAGGATGACCAACCACTTGCCCTCATCAACTTTCTGCCCAAGCAGCTTCAGGCCTGATTCCAAAACAAGAGAGGTTGGAAACATGGTGTTTAAAAGAAAATGCATGGAAAAGGAGAGCCAGCACAAATATCTAAGAAAACTGAATCTATTTTGTACTTACAAATATCAATAATGTACTGAGAGTCATTATTTTGTTATTTAAATAGAAGATTTCTTTAGGAACTTGTGAAGACTTTGCAAATCAGTAAACCTCTGAGTTATGCATTCCATGATGGTACTTATAGACAAAATATTCCTAGGGGAAACAGCTGCCTTTTCTTGTCCACGATGTTCCCCTAGTGCCCTCTCCACCAGACCCCAGTACGTTGTGCATTTCCATATGGGTCTCACTGCTTGAGCTACCTGTCCAGTTAGAAATCATCCCTTCTGGACAAGGATCACATCTGTAGCAGCAAACCGGCATCCCCTCTAGGACTTTTCTCCAGTGCCCTGGAGAGCACCTCTCCACACACCTCGCAAAGGGAGTCTTCCAAAAGAGAACAGAGAGACAGTTTACATGTGATGGACATTGCACTGAAAAGGAAGGCTGAATCTTTTCTGGATGTCTTCAGATTACTAAGAAACAATGTAATTGGGGCTGATATAAAATATATTCTCATGCAGAAACAGGAACATTGGAAACTTCCTTCTACTATGTGAGGCCCTTGGTCAGCCTAGCCCAGTATTGCCTGCACTGACTGGGCAAGGATCTCTGGGGTTTCAGGCAGGGGCCTTTTTCCAGCCCTCCCTGGAGATCGAACATGGGAATGTTTCATGCAAAGATGGGTCTTTCTCACTGGACATTGACTCCTCCCTGGACTCAATTGGCCTTTGGGCTCATCTATAAGGACACCTTCTATTCTCAAGAAATGGAACTGCAACATTCTTTAGTTCTCCCATTACATTCACTACAACTCCACCTCTGTAGCCCATGCAATTGCATCCAAATGAATGGTGAAGTCTCGACCTGGGGGAGCTTCTGGATCCAACTGTCCAACTTTTATGTGAGTAGAAGATACATTTGGGAAAAAAATCCAGTTCACAATGTCATATCTCTCTCCCGTTTTATCGAAAGAGACTTCATCTCCAGCACTGTTGTTGAACCGGACGTTCCTCAAAGAAGCAAGAATCTGAAATGGAAGAGACACTTACAAAATGGGGCAATTATGAGTCAATTTGGGTGTCTTCTGACATACTGTAACTGCTATTAAGTTAGGAGACTTCTTTTTATGTACTCCAGTGTTTTGTTTAATACGTAAGATGGGTCCTGATTGGGCACTAACTGCTTGGATATGCTTGCCCAGGGATTTGGTCTTTGTTTAGTGTCTACTTGCTACAACCCTATTTTGGGTGTGCACCAGAGAGAGTAGGCTTGTACCATCAAAGAGAACACCATCTGGGGGTCTTCAGCTGCATGAGAAGAAGGAATGTGGGACAGGGGGAGCTCCCTGCTGTTTTCTTCTGCAGATCTGGGTGGGGAGCAATACTGCTTTATAGACAAGGACTATTTATGGGGTGTGTGTGTGAGGGCTTCCTTGATTCCACCCTCTACAATATCCACACTAGTAAATGCACAATTGTTACATAAACACTATAATTCTCTGCTAACCCTAACTCACGTATTCATGCTCTTTAAGGGAACTGATGAACATAGAAGAATATCCATGGGAGATGTCTCTGTTACGATCTTTAGAATGGACACACAGCCCTTGTCCCAGGCTCACCCTTTGCTTCCAGGATTGGACCATTGATAAAATACCAAGGCACCTTTGATAAGAATGCCAAATCTGAAGGAGGATGTTACCTGCCATGGCTGGATATTCAGAAGCTTCTTGTCTTTCCCTGTCATTCCACATTTGGATCCAGATTCAACATGTAATGCATGTGCCACGGAATAGATGGCTTTGTAGATGTTGTAGCTGTGACTGGACATGGTCATTTCCAATGGCGGCCTTGGCAGGTCCTTCACCTTTTCCTCCCCTGTACACTTTTCCTTTCCCCTTGGAAACGTCTGGCCTGATTTCAGAAACTGACAATCAAATGCATTTTCCCACCATTTACGGAGAAAGACGTCTCCTTGTGGTTGGAGTGGATCTAAAGCCTGGAGAAAATGCTTGAAATCTGGCATATCCCTGCTGTGGACTCTGAAGTGCAAAGCACCATGGAAGAGTTCTGCCAGGCTTAAGTGTGGCCCTTCAGGAGTACTTTCCCATTGGGATGTCAGGATCCAAATCTTCCTAAATGGGCTCTTTGTCTTTTGTTTATGAATAACCAAGAAGACTGTTAATATTTTTATAACACTGGGGTCCCCAAAGACAATAATCACTTGGGGCTCAAACCAAGAACTAGGAATAGAGCCAGTTAATGCATGCTGTATTAGGTGATCATTTGTTGGCTGGAACATTTCAGTGAAGGCCACACAGATGTCATTCTGTTTGAGCATCGGTGTCAGTGTCCGGATGAAATTTTCGCCACGGTCATCAGCTATGGCAACCAGCCCAATCCAGTTCCAGTGGAAATGCAGGAGCAGCCGGATTAAGCCCAATTGTTGAACCATTTCGTTAGGATCAATCCGGTAGAAGGAAGGAAATTCTGTTTTCTCTCCCTGAACAAGACTGAGCAAGCCATAACCAAGCTGAAAGAAATAGTTTCCACTTAGTCTGTTGATGCAGAATTATGTGGCACTTTAAAGCCTGATGCATTTTCTATGGCATCAGCTATCATGGCCTACTAAAGCCCAGTTCAGATGCATGAAATGCAATCCGGCTGGATGATTTTCATTTTAAGAATGGATATCTAAATATGAAGTGAAGGTTTATGAGGGCTTACACACTGTAAGACCTCATAAGTGTACTAGTCTCCCTAGTGTGTATTTTGCCCCAAATGTCAGGGCTGCCATGCAGGTAACCCTGACAAAATAGGACTTTGTGTTTATATCCCAGAAATATCAGACTTTCTAAACAACTACGGGGCTTTCGGGCTTAGGGCCCCTCCCCAAATACAATAGTTTGGTCAAACCAGTTCCATTAAGTGTAGAAATACTTAAGGACACACAAATTACAAAATATGACACAATGTTTGTGTCTCACAAACATTAGTTTGGCTTAATCATCGGAACCCACCAAAATGCCACCACTGCAAACATGTTCTGTTTACATCTTAAGGTGTATCGCTGAAACATACGTTATTTCAGATGGAAATGTGTCCCGATATATAAAACACAGATAGATTTTATATTGTGTTGGGGGGCTCCCATCATCCCCCAAAGGGTAGCTGCATTAGTCAATTGGAACAAGAATAACAAGGACTCTTGTTGCACCTGGTACGTTTCTTTAAGGTGTCACAAGATTCCTTGTTACTTCTCCCAATTCACTACCTCTTCTTACACAAATGTACCATTGCTGGTTGGGATTAGCCACCTTAGATTTCTGGCTACTAGAAGGTTATTGTGTGACAGGTGAGCCAAAGGCAGAAGGTCCCATACTCCTGCTATCCAGAATGAAGCCAACAAACCCACTGAATTGGCACATCTGTTTTCACAGGTTGGCATGCACGTACGTCTTAGTGTTCTTGAGCTCTACAGGTTCCCCACATGTATCCCCAGATAAATCCTCTTACCTGTGGTATCTTGAAGATGCCCATTAAGGATGCAATCTCCCTTGAGGATTTGGAATCAAGCCCCCCAATAATGGAGAGCAGTTGATCATGCCTGTGACATTTATAATTGGGAAACATTCGTCGCCGTGTGGAGAGAAGAGACAGACTGTTCAAGTAGATCCATCTTGCGATGTCGGTGTGGTCACAGATGCGGAAGCCAAGTGTGTAGTTGGGTAGGAGAATTGGATCCTTGTTGAGCTCCTTGATGGTGAACACCAAAGCCAGGATCTGCTGGTAGTACTTTTCTAGCATCCTGCAATGATGATGATGACATTGGGAGGTGGAACTGACAAGAAGTGGAGGGTTAAAACATCCCTCTGGTGTTTTACAGACACAAAAGCTTCTAGACCAAAGCCATCCACATGAAGGATTCACAATCAAATTCATATTGTTCTATTGACACAGAGCAACACAAAATCTCCCCAGTTGCGCTGCTTGCGCATTTCATCGGAACATCTGAATAGTCCTGAAACCCAAAATGCAATAAGAAAAACAAAGAGCAGGGTTTTTTTCTTTTTTCTTTTAGGATGGTTTTCTTCTTCTTCTTTTTTTTAACTGAAGTAATTATTTGGCAAGATCCTCCCCACTGGGCAGCTCCATTAGGCTTAACAATTCGCCCAGTGTGGCCGGGTGACTGGCCAGATGGGCGATTAATAAATATAATAAATAAATAAATAAATAAATAAATAAAATTGCTGATTACTCTTGATTGAACCAGCCTCCTCCATGAATTTGTTGAAGAAGGACATAGCAAAAAGAACATCAGATGAGCCCTGCTGGATCAGAACATGTTATGGAGGCAACCACCCTACTTTCTTCTCCTCCCTCCCATGATCTCAGCAACTCCTGATCACTAAAAATGGAATCTCTCTCTCTTTATTTATTTATTTATTTATTATATTTATTAATCGCCCATCTGGCCAAACATCGGACACTCTCAGCGATGTACAATGCAATAAAATACAGGGGACACACACACACACACACACACACAGTATAAAACACAATTAAAAACAGAACAAAACTTAAAAATCCTAACCCACCCCATATTCCGGCCTGAAAAGCCACGTTTTTAATGCCCGGCTATCATGGTTAATAACTGCCAATAGACATGTCCTCCAGAAATGTGTCTGATCCTTTTTAAAGCAAGCTTAACCCAGGAGCCATGACCACATCTCCAAAATCTCTGGAGAACATTTTGCAGATGTGATTCGGAACTATTGAAGGGAAGGGCCATAGCTCAGTGGGAGAGCCAGGTTCAACCCCCGGCATCTCCAGGTAGGTCTGGGAAATACCCCTGTCTGATATCCTGGAGAGCAGCTGCCAGTCAGTGCAGGCAAGATTGACTCAGTAGCACCAAACTCTGACATGGTAGAAAGTAGCTTCTTACTTAAACTAGTCCTTTATTTAGAACCATGAGCACTGGAAGCTTATTTCATTTTTAGAGGAAGGACTGTTGTTCAATAATAGAGCACATCCTTCAAATTCTGCGGGTCTCAGGTTCAATCAATGGCATATCCAAGCAACTCTGAGAGAGACCCCCACTCTAACTAACACCCTGGAGAGCCACTGCTACATACTGAGATAGAGAAGATCTATGATCTGCCTCCATATGAGGTATTGGTGTTACTATATGCAGAAGCCATGAGGACTGGAATCTTGTTTTATTGTTAGGTAAAGGACCAAAAGACCACCTGCTTTGCTCATGGAAGCCTCGGTGCAATCCCTGGCAGGATTTCTAGGTAGGACAGGGAAGGAAAGACCCTGCCACTCAGTGCAAGAGAGACTGAACTAGATGGACCAAAGGTCTGACTTGCTAGAAGGCAGCTTCCGAGTCTGCTCATGCAATTCAGCCATCAGTCATTGTTTAACATAAGGCATGTTTCAAATTGTTTGTGCAAGCTTCTTCCTTGCAATAAATATACTAGAATTTGTCGCCAAGCAAAGCTTACTAACTGCACAGACAGTTATAGCTATTTTTGGCCATCTAATTAAGATCGATAATCAACTTACCCAACTCAGGCAATCCTTTGATGCCTTCTCACAGAAACATTTGGCTGTTATACCCAACCCAACGAACTTGCCTAGCCCCCCTGTACAAGGGAGGAAAAAGGAACTTAAAACTGACAGAGATATCCATGGGAAGAGGCTGATGCAATCTCCAAAGGGCACAGGCAGAGGAGATCACGCTCGAATTCTCCAAACATCCCAAGTTGTGCTACAAATAGCTGAAAATGAGCTAAACCAGGGTCGGTGGGGGTCGCATGGGGCAATAACTCGCTCTCTGAGTTTATTGTTACGATCCCACCCGCAACACATTGATGTGGCTAAGGTTGAATGGCTGCCCAGTTCGCACTCATATAAGAGAGTGCTGCTCAGTTTCAAAAAACCTATTATACCATGTATGCTGTTAAAAATGAAAGACTTTCTGTCTAGGTTCCAAATATTTCCAATCAGAGTTTTTTGTGATCTGACTCCACGGCCACTAATTACAAGAAAGCTTGAACCTGCTGCGGTTTTGCAGAACCCTACTATCTCTGAGACCTTGAGAGCTAAACAACCAAGCTTGTCCTCCACCTCCCCCAAGCAATCTCAGTGCAAACACCCCCCACTGACACCTGCAATGGAGACCGATGAAGATGACGTGGAGAATCAAATCATTAACTCATTCGGATCCTTTTCTAAGACGGAACAGGCCAATTTTGTTGCCAGGCTGGAAGTCTTAAAAGAAATGCTCACATCCGTTCGCTCCTCTGCAGAACCACTACTTACACTGATACCCACAAGTGAGATCTGTCAGGAGGAGGAAAGCAGCAAGGCAGCAGATTATGCATTTTCTCTGCTGCTGCAAAGTAAGGGAGAAGGGACCCCAGCAACCAGCGGCCACAGTGATGAAGTTAGTTCACATACTGATAAACTATCCACCCTGAAGAGGACTGCTATGCAGAAACACTCAAATGAACAAACACAGGATGGATTGCTGCTGGAAAGCGAGGACCCTTTACGCCAACTCACTGATACCATGCATAACAACCTGGCCGACTCAATTACATCCAGCCTAGCATTGATTGATGGATGCCAAGAAGAGTATGAAATAGATCTTCACTCTGTATGTAACGTCCCTCTTCACTCTGATCCCCAGCACTCAATAACCCTGGCACAAGAAATTCAAGCAGCCCTTTATAAAGAAAGCACTGCACAAATTGAGCTTACTCAGCAGATTAAACTGCAGCAACCCAGCCTGCATCTGCTCACAAGGAACTGTGATGGGAATTATGTGGATCCTATAAAAGTATCAGGCAATCCAACTCCAGTTTACTTTAATAATACAAACTCTCTGACAAAGGAAGGGGCGCCAGCAGTAATGTCTAGTGATTGACAGTTATATGCAGATCATAGTCTATCATTGACATCATGGAACATTGCAGGTTGGGGTGCCAAAAGCATGGACATGGCATTTATGGAGTTCATTTCTAAATTTGATATCTTGTTTTTGCAGGAGACCTGGATGTTGGGAGATTTTCATGTAGATGGCTACTACTCACATATAATCAGTGCTCTACCTAGCCAGAGAGGTGGGAGACCCAGAGGGGGACTGGGCCTGTTTATTTCAACTAAACTGCAGTCCAGGACTATTCAATTACCTTATCACAAGGAGTGGATTTTAGCAGTGGTATTATGCTTTCAACATTGTACCCTGCTATGCATTAATATATATTTACCCCCTCAACGCCTCCATCTACAAACTAAGCAACTCTGGTTAGAATTGGAACAATATGTAGAGCACTGTCTGGAGCTTTACCCTTGTGCCCATGTTATTATGGGGGGCGATTTAAATGCTCGAATGGGATCAAGTGATAAGGCCTTATTTGCACAGTTCCATCAATGGCCTCCAGATTTGGAAGGCACCTCACCTCTGATAGTTAGGGCTTCTGTGGATGATAAGTGTAATTTTGCAGGCTTATGTCTGGCACAGATGGCTTACAGACAAAACCTATTTATTTTGAATGGTGCAACCCAAGATGATTATCCTGGTCAATACTCCTTTTGGTCTGGGCAAAGGTTATCTACAATAGATTATATTATGATATCACACAGTTTGATCACTATGATCTCACACTTTAAAATTATAGCCAGACCTGAAAGTGATCATCTACCTCTATTACTCACCTGTAGCCTCCCTACAGGCCCCTTGAAAGTAGCAGGTGGTCAGCTTCCAGTTCTTTTGGAGGCTAACGGTCCTCAAAGGATAAAATGGAACGGCCAAGTGAGTGAGGCAGTAGCAAAATGGTACAATTCTCCTGACTGCAAATACCTAACTAGTGCAATATCCGAGAGATGTATGGCCCCAGATTCTGAATCTCAAGAGATAATGTCACTGTACGAATTACTCATTCATAAACTTCAAGGGTTTGTCGTAAGGACGAATTCTAACCCATCACCATGCGGCCTCCCTTCTAAGAAATGGTTTGACCATGATTGTAAAGTTGCAAAAAAAGTATTAATGGACTCTTATAAACAGTATAAAATGAACCCCTCAATTAGCACCAGCCAAACTATGATAAAAAATAAAAGGGATTATAAAACCCTTTTGAAAAAGAAAAAAAGAGCAGCAGTAGTTCAGACCTGGCAACAACTGATTAAGGCAGTCCAATCCAATGATATGTCATCCTTCTGGCGAATTACAGCTGGGCATCCTGACTCAGGCCCATCAAGGTTGGCCTGTTGTATACCTGTGATGGCCTGGGAGACCCATTTTCGTATGCTCTATGTAGAACCCTGCGCCAACTCTCTCCCATTAGATCTGTCTAGTGAACAGCTACAGCACTGGTCTCCAGTCTCAGTTTCAGAGACCAAGCAACTTATAGACCAGTTAAAAAATGGCAAGGCCCCCGGTAATGACTCCATACCGGTGGAGCTAATTAAAGCTAACTCAGAATGGTGGTCTTCTATGCTGGCATCACTGTTTACATATATAGATAAGACAGCACATATTCCTAATGATTGGGGAGTAGCAATTATTATCCCAATCTATAAAAAAGGTGATAGGAATGACCCAGCTAACTACAGACCCATAAGCCTTTTAAACATTATCAGCAAATTATATGCAAGGCACTTGTGTTGGAAGCTATGTGAATGGATAGAAGACGAGAGCATTCTTGAGGATGAGCAAGCAGGTTTTAGGGCAGGAAGATCTACCTTAGATCACTGCTTGATCTTGCAGCATCTAGCAGAAAAATACACCAGCAATACCAGTTCTCGTCTATATGCAGCCTTCGTAGATTTCAAAGCAGCATTTGATTCGATCTCCAGACCATTTTTATGGGACAAACTTAAAAACTCTACAATTGACAAACGTCTACTATTGTTGATGTTCAAACTGTATAATAATACAAGACTCAGAGTGAGATGTAATTGTGATGGTCAGCTTTCTAATTCAATTGCAGTAAACAAGGGAGTCAAGCAAGGCTGTATATTGGCCCCCCATCTGTTTAATATATATATAAATTCCTTAATCAAACGGCTTCAAGGCCTAGATATCATAGAATCATAGAATCATAGAAAAGTAGAGTTGGAAGGGGCCTACAAGGCCATCGAGTCCAACCCCCTGCTCAATGCAGGAATCCAGGTCAAAGCATCTCTGACAGATGATTGTCCAGCTGCACCTTGAATGCCTCCAGAGTGGGAGAGCCCACCACCTCCCTAGGTAGTTGATTCCATTGTCTTATGAAGGGCAAAGATCTCTTCTCGGTCATCCCAGTTTGCAGGACACGGAATAATGGGCTCAAGTTACAGGAACCTAGATTCCACCTAAACATCAGGAAAAATTTCCTGACTGTCAGAGCAATAAGACAATGGAATCAACTACCTAGGGAGGTTGTGGGCTCTCCCACTCTGGAGGCATTCAAGGTGCAGCTGGACAGACATCTGTCAGAGATGCTTTGACCTGGATTCCTGCATTGAGCAGGGGGTTGGACTCGATGGCCTTGTAGGCCCCTTCCAACTCTACTTTTCTATGATTCTATGATTCTATGATTCTATGATTATACGTGCCCCCAAAATGGCAAACAAAAGACTTCCTATACTGCTTTATGCTGACGATGCCGTTATCCTCTCCTTGACCCAAATAGGACTTAGAAGAGCCTTAAAGGCTCTAGCCCAACACTGCAAGGAGGATCGATTACAAATCAACTATTCTAAAACTAAGATCATGATTTTTTCCAATAGTACTAAGATCCACAGGTGGCGCATAGATAACAATGATATAGAACAAGTCACCTGTTTCAAGTATCTAGGTGTCATTTTCCAAGCTTCTAGAAGGAAAACTGCACAGGTTAAATATGCTTCCACACTTGCCAAGAAAAGCACAGCGGCAATCCTGAGGTTTTTCCGGTCGCGGGGAGGGAATTTCATTCCAGCTGCAATTAAATTGTTTCTGGCAAAACCGAGAGCGCAACTGCTATATGGAGCACAATTGGGTTCTTTTTCATATTTAGCTACGTACGAAAAAATACAATCGGGCTTCCTAAGGTCACTATTTTTGACGCCCAGATGCATCCCAAATGGGGTTCTGCGAATGGAGAGTGGATTACTCAGAATTGAAGCTATTGTGTGGCAAACCACCTTATCCTATTGGCTTAAACTTAATTTGACTCCAACTGGGTTGCTCCCCCTAATATTACAAGATAATTACCAAACAAAATGGTGGAACACCATAGATAACAAATTGCACTCATATGGTCTCTCTCCTGAATATTTGCTAAATTTAGGATTGGAGAAAGCAAAAGATATTATAAAACAACGGATCTGGGATATAGAACTTCAAAATGACTTAAGTCAAAGCATATATATTTACCGCTCCCCCCGAGATATACAGAATAGAGGGCCTGCGGCTTATTTAAGTTCTCTTACCTATTATAAATATAGATGGGCATTCTCTAGGGCTCGCTATAATGCTCTCCCCTCAAAGTTTCTAGAAGGCAAATACCAAAATATACCAGTCGCTCAGAGGCTGTGCCCATGTGACTCAGGGGAGACAGAGACAATTACACATGTCCTTTTATACTGCTTGTTCTACTTAGATGCCCGGTCAAACTTGATCCATCCCTTGTTACATGATTTTCCAGGTAACACTGATGAATTTTACACCATGCATTTACTTGCGGACAGAGACCCTTCTATAACATATAAGGTTGCCAAATTTTGCTTTCTGGCTACAAGAACACGCCATACACTTATAACTTCTTAGGCCTTGTCTGAAGCTGTGAGAAAGGGCCAAAACCCTGCTCTGTCTTCCTCATATTTAAGCGTGATTTTATACTGATATTTTGTTTTTATTGTATGCCATCCTGATATGGTTTACTGAAGGACAGCCTAAAACTTGGTATTGTACAAATTTTGTGTATCTATTGTCTGTTTATGCTGGTCTTGGACCGTAATAAAGATGTGATTTGAACCATGATCTCCCCCCCATCTCGCAAGCCAGCTATATTTAATTTTTCATTTTTACTATGTTAATTTTTAAAAAATTAAATCCATAATTAAACTAAGGCCATGACATATCAGTCAAGAAGCCACATACAAAATTGAAGATTCTTAATACATTAAAAAATATTTAGAGCATCTTCAAATGAATCAGTCATAGGCAGAGTGATCCTATGGCCCTAGACAGCTCCGACCTTAGAGCAGGGATCTGCGCTCAATGTACCCCTGCCTTGCAGCTGGTGTGGAAAGAACCGTGCCAGCTGCTTCTCCGAGGTTGGAAGAGTGACCTCTGAAAAGGGGTTTAGGGGGCGTTCCAGGGGGCAGGGAGGGGAGAAGATCAGTGCTGCCAAGATACGGCATATCCTGGCTGCACCTCAGTCTCCTTCCCTCCCACTCCGAAGTGCCACAGTTAGACAGCCGAAATGAGCTGTCTAGCTGCTTTGCAGAATGGGAGGAGTGCGGAGGTGAACTTCGCTTCCACACACCTTCTACCCTGTATAGGATGCCCATAATCCTCTGAGTTTGGAGGGTTACAGGCAGCCTCATTTGATTGCACCCTAAATCAACATTCCAATTATTACAAAGAAAACAGACATCCCTCATTTAATTATATGATTAAGATGACACATTAAGATGACACATTAAGATGACACATTAAGATGTGGTCTCCGCACATTCAGAGGATGATCTCCATACATGTGCTTTCAGTTAAAATATTCTGAGACCAGGGGTTTGTTTTGAGTATCGGAACTGAAAGGAGCTCAGAGTCCCCGCTCACAAAACCCCACTCCCAGTTACCACCACGCTTTCTTCATTTCAGCAGTGTGATATAGTGCGAGAGGAAGACATTTGTTGCAGCTATTATTAAACAATTGGGAGTCAGAAATGCTTGCTGCACCTCTGCAGATCTCCCAGAAATCTACCCACTCCACCCCTCTCTTAGATGAAGTCTAGTGCGGGTGGAGCGCAGGCATTTCTTAGTCGTTGTGAAATTCCTAGCAGGACACCAAATGATTGCTTTGCTCTGCCTATGCTCCTTGCACTGAACAGCCTAGAGCAGGGCTCTCCACCCATGGGTCCCCAGATGTTGCTGAACCACAGCTCCCTGGATCCCTTGCCATTAACCATGCTGGCTGGGTATGCTGGGAGCTGCAGGCCAGCAACATCTGGGGACCCAAGGTTGGAGAACCTGTTAAGATGAGATATAGTTCTGATCATTTGGTTATGGCTACACCTCCAAAAGGACGTCCACAGCCCTCATAAGAAGCGTTGGGTAAGCTAGGGTTCAAGAGAAAAGAAGCAGTCTGCCCACCTCCCCAGCAGGGCAGAAGGCAAAAGGTCATGACTGAAGGCTTGAATGGAAGAGTGAGTGAAGCCTAGAGGCATGCATAGGCAAATGAGTGGCAGGCTTGCATTGATTAAGACCTGAATACTGCATATCCCCTAAAGCACAGGAGGATTTCTCCTGAAAAGATATGGCTCCCCCCCCCACTGTGCGAATACCACCAGAAGCTTACTCCAAAAACAGTCCCATCAGCAGGAAGACCCAAACCTTTGCTTTCCTAAGTACACCCACCAAGAGCTATCAAAATACAAAGAGTAAGGTCGTTAGCAGGGTTGGAAGACATGGGTGGGGCAAAGACCACCACCCCCACTGCTCTCATTCCCTCCAAAAAGGCGGGAAAGAGACTATAAGAACCAAGAGGTTTTAGCAAGGTGGGTCGGGAGAAAGAGCTGAGGGGGTCACCTTGGAACGCGGACTGCAGGGCTACAGCTGGAACCTCATCACAGCAGACAGGTAGTAGCTGGGACTTTGCTTTTCTATCCTTCTAGGCGGGAATCTCTCCCCCCCCCCTTTTTCCTGTTCAGGCTTGTCAGGGCAAAAGGGACTCTTTCTCCTCTCCAGAATACAGGGTGTGTTTGAACCATAGCGTAAGGATATTTTGCTGCCTGACATCATTAGGTTTGCTTTACCAACAAGTATGACGCTGTACCTACTCTGTATTCTTCTTCAATAAAACCACCCTTTTGATTCTAGAGTCTGTGTGTGTGTGTAGGTTTGTCTAAATATAAAAGGAGCAAAGTGCACACTTTCCACCCCAGCAGCGCAGGTTTTTACCCCAGCCAAAGATCCTAAACCTTTCATAAGAGTGTGGGGTTAGAGGGAATCTAGCGCACAGAATTATCTGTCGTAACAAACCCTGCTCTAGAGGCAGGTCAGTTGTTCTCCTAGTTAGCAAGGAAGCAGATATATGATGGCAAACTCTCCCCAGGTCACCCTGGCCCCCAGCTCAATTCAAAGCAGGACTCTGCAGATCTGAAAAACATTTATTCCAATCCCCCGCCCCTGTATTTTATTGCATTGTACAATCTCCACCCCCAATGTGATGATATTGGGGGTGAACCAAGTCTGAAATATCTTCCCAACCTCTCGGCTTAGTGCCCAAATCCCAGCCTCCATGTTCCTGTACTCTGCCTTGCACACACACACACACACACACACACACACACACACACTTTCAACATATCCTCCATTGCAGCTGTACATTGAATAGTAGTTTAATAGATGGAATTGAATACTTCACACTCTGGAAATTATAGTTCCCAAAGCTCCTACAACAATACCATAGAACCATTGATTGTTGCAGAGAGGGAAGGAGGAATTGTTGTCCACTGGCACACAATGGGGCCATAGCTTTGCGTGCAGAAGTTTCCCAGCTTCTTCAAGTAGGGCAGGAAAATCTCCTGCCTGAAACCATGGAGAGCCGCTGCTGCCAGTCAGTGTCGACAATACTGGGTTAGATGGAAAAGACCCTGCCACTCATCCATTCTTCCCTCTCTGGCGAGATCAATGGTGCTACCAACGGTAGTGTCACCGGAACCTTGGGAACTATAATTTCCAGAGAGTAAAGAAGCCAAGAGCTGCTGTTACATCTACTGCTGCAGGGTGAGGACTTATTCCTGGGGTCGGAAAAACCACACGATTCTTGCAGACTACAGAATTTCATCCCCACCCTGCAAAAAACCTGAAACACCCAACACTGGGATGCTTTCAGTGTTCCTGAGCTTGGTTCTTGCAGTACACTTCCCTTTGCCCCCAGCCATCATTTGGCCATGGATGACAGGAGTCTAATTGCTGGAAATTCAAGGTTGGAAATTGCTGGATGAGATCAGGAGGGGCAGATTTCAAGCTTGCAGAATCTCCTTCATTTCTTACAAGCACCCTGATATCCCCCAACGGGAACCTCATGCAAAACAGACATGGGCTTTCAATTAAAGTATTCTGTGCCCAGGAGTTTGTTTCGAGGACCAGAACTGAGGGCGTTCACAGTCCCTGCTCGCAAAACTGAACGCCTTCTTACCCCCAAGTTATCTTCATTTCAGCAGTATAATAGAGGGCAGGAGGGAGACATTTGGTGCTGGTGTTCTTAATCAGCTGGGACTCAGAAATGCTTGCTGATCCACTGCAGATCACTCAGAAATTACCCTTCCCCAGTCCTGCCTTAGATTAAGTCTAGTGGGGGTGGAGGGCAGGCAGTTGTTAGCCGCTGCAAAATTCTTAACAGGATACCAACTTATTGCTTTGCTCTGCCTATGTGCCTTTTCCCCAAAAGCCTCTAGTGGCAGGTCACTTGTTGGCTCCAAAAACCTGAAAGTCCTTTCCCCCCCAAACTCAGTTAGAAGCAGGTCACCATCCAGTGACTTCACGGTGCATGGAACATAGCCTGACATATGCTTCTAACCTCTCCACTTAGTCCCCAAATTCCAGCCTCTAAATTCCTCTACTATGCCTAGCACATACACACACACATTCACCACCACACTTTTCCACATATCTTACCCTGCAACAGTAGATGCAACAGCAGCTCTTGGCTTCTTTACTGTCTGGAAATTATCCTTCCCAAGGTTCTGGTGACACTACCATGGCACCATTGATCTCACCAGAGAGGGAAGAATGAATGATTCTCAGGCACAGAATGGGCTCGTAGCTTTCCACCCAGAAGGCCCCTGGCTTCTCCAGGTAGGGCAGAAAAAACTCCTGCCTGAAACCCTGGAGAGCTGCCTGCTGCTGCCAGTCATTATCAACAATACTGGGCTAGATGGACCAAGGGTCTGACTCAGTCTAAGGCAGCTTCCTCTGTTCCGATGAAGCCGGAGAAGAACACTCAAGTCTCCGACACTTGTTATGGGTTGAAACCAAATCATGATAAGCCTGGAAGGAGCTCTCTAATATGAAAGCAAAGCAGGCAAACATCTCGCCCAGAACCCTCTTGTGGAAACTTACAAAGGAAGAACGAAGACATCTGGTTGGGCTGAACTACGGAAGTCTTCTGTCTTCAGATAGGAATACATGCCGAGAGGTAAATTCCCACCAACAATGAAGTCTCCTGGACTGTAATAGTCTTGCCTTTCATAAGGCCTGGTCAAGAGGCAAGTGGTCCTCAGCATTCTCTGGGTGGCCTGAGGCACAAGGTAAGACAGCAGCAGTAGCTGCTGCCAAATCATCAGTGTCACAGAGAGACTTTCTCTTCTCAACCAGAGACAAAGAGAACCTGAAAAAGACCAGACTTCACAGGGCTCAGCAGGGGAATTAGATCTTAGCAAGAAATGAACAGAAGCCAAGTGATCAGACACCACCCTATCCCCACACCCAAGATCTCAGAGCATATTTTCATCAATCAAGCTTTATACTGGATTTCTTTGCTGTTGACTTTCTGGATGGAAATCCATGGGGAAATCCATGCATCCAGAATTACTGGCATTATCACAATTCCAGGGTAGTGAAATAACCAAAGCCACAGAACGCAGAGCTCCCTTTGCACCATGGAGGGAGAAAAACACACACAGAGAAGTTTGTATCACTTTTTGTTCTCTGTGGGACAGAGTCTCATAGAGTTCACTTTAGTTGTCAGGTTCTGGCCGGGCGGCGGGCGGCTGGGGGTCATGCATACCATTAATCTAGTGCAGGGCTCTCCAACCTTGGGTCCCCAGATGTTGCTGGACTACAGCTCCCAGAATCCCTTGCCAATTGCCATTAGCCATGCTGGCTCGGTATGCTGGGAGCTGTAGGCCAGCAACATCTGGAGACCCAAGGTTGGAGAGCCCTGATCTAGTGCATGGTGGCTGTGAAAAAGCCAGATTCCATGTTGGGGATCACAAGGAAAGGAATAAAAAATAAAATAGTCCAAATCATAATGCCCTTGATACAAATGGATGGTTTGACCACACTTGGATTACTGGGCACCCAAAATGAGCACCCAAAATGATGAGTGCCATGCTGGGCATGGTGGGAATTGTATTCCAGCACACCTGCAGGGCGCAAGGTTGGAAAGGCTTCTCTGGGGCACTGGTTGTCAGCTGGTGGGTCAGGACACATGACTGCATCTCTGCCCTACCTAAAGTGGGGTGCAAGAGCACTATGAGACTACCAAACATAGATATGGTAAAAAAAAAAACCTGAGAAGCTAGTCACCTCAAATCCATGTTGGGGATACTGGTGGGCCACAGGTGAGAAAGGGTTGACGGCTACTGCTCACAGGCATGTACCGCGTATGGCATGCATTCACATTCGCAAATTACATCTTTATGTGTACATTGAAACATTCTTAAGTGTAAACCTCAAGGACGTAGTAAGTGACGTGGCCCAAAGTCGCATTTCTCGGTTGAACCGATTGTGTAGTTCGATGTTATGTTGAAACCGCTGGCCAGATCTGGCCAGTGCCTTCCTTTTGTTGCGGAGATTACTGGGTGATGGGAGCAGACAGAGAGAAACCCCCTGAAAGGTGAGCCCCTTACCTCAGATTAAGGATGCTGGTATTTAGGTCTGTATGTGTCTATGGAAAGGGAAATAATGAAAAACTGCAGGTCGAGACAATAATACAGACCAGGAGTGGGCAACTTCCAGGGGTCCATAGGCCTATCCCCAGCTGCCACACCACTTAATGTCAGCAGCAAACCACTGCTTAATAATCCCTGACCATTAGCCATGCTGGATGGGGCTGATGGGAGTTGGAGTTCCCCAGCACTGGACAACAACATGAGGCAGCCCAAGCATTAAGATTAGCACCAGAGGATCTGCTTGGAGTTTCCTCATTGGTGAGCAATGTTGAGACACATCAGGGGGTATCCAAAGAGTTAGATTAGATTGGTGGCCTTTTCTCTGGCTGTTGTCGGGGTGTGGGCCTAAATTCTCTCCCCACGTGGAGAGGAAAGGCAGCCAAAGGACCTTCCTTGTGCCTTGTGACACAGATGATGACCCTGAGTGGCTGGGCAACTTCCCTTGAGCCCTTTCTCATGAATCTGGGTGACATTTCTGGCCTGAATTCCAAGAGCAAGCAAGCTCAGTACCTCTCTGGAGAAGAAGAGGAAGGAAGATGGGATTCCACCACATGCAGCCTCACCAAGTGACATGATCCAGCCCTGTGTGCTATTGTACAAGGGCATCATCTCTTTTGGGCTGGTTGTCCCGAGATCCCACAACAGCAGAAAGCCACTAAACAAACAGACACATCTGCAGGTGTCTTGATTTGCCATGTGGCCTGGTTAGGAAAAGCCAATACTTGTCCCTTGTGGGACATGAAGCAGAAGAGAATATACAGGGACCAGATAGATGTTGGAAAATGGAAAGGTAACTCTAAGGTGACTTAGAGAAAGGCTCTAATTCAGTCATAGAGGATGTTCATGGAATGAAAAAGGTCCCAGGTTCAATGCCCGCAGCTCCAGGTATGGCCAGGAAAGACCCTTGTCTGGAACCCTGCAGAGCTGCTGTCAATCAGTGTGGACAATATTGAGCTAGATGGACTGATAATCTGACTTGGTATAAGGCAGCTCTCTGTGTTCCATTTAAATCAGCCTTCTATTCAGAATCATGAGGACTGGCATCTTACTTTGTTTTTAGAAGCTCTCTCATAGAGCACGTGCTTTATATGGAGAAAGTCTCAGATTCAGTCTCTGGCATTTCCATGTAGAGCTGGGAAGGACGCCCATCTGAAACCCAGGAGAGCAGCTGCCACTCGAGTGCAGATACCAAGCTAGCTGGACCAAGTGTCTGACTCAATATAAGGACTCTTCCTTTGTTCTTAAAATGATCAATCTACTCCTGCAAACACTGTCAGTCCTAACTCAGTGTATGAAGGCCATGGTGTGCTTGTTAATCTATATCATGGGTGGGCAACTTTGGAAAGTCAGGAGCTGAAAATGGGGGCATGGGAATAAAGAGAGCCAGTGTGGCATAGTGCTGAGAGTTTTGGACTGGGACTTGGGAGATCTGGGTTCTAGTCCCCACTCGCTCAGCCATGAAACTCACTGGGTGACTTTGGGCCAGTCACTGGCTCTCAGCCTAACCTACCTCACAGGGTTGTTGTGAGGATAAAATGGAGAGGAGGAGGAGGATTATGGAAGCCGCCTTGGGTTTCTTGCAGCAAAAAAGGCGGGGTATAAATATAATAAAAAAATAAAAAAATAAAGAATACATTAATAAAAGCGGGTCTGTACCTGCTACAGAGTATCAAAAGTGTCAAAATTAGCTTACAAACTAGTTTTGGCCCTTTTGGTGCTCCATAGCAGCTCTGTACACCATTTTGTTTATAATATCTATCTATCTATCTATCTGGTGTGGGTGGTGGCCAAATCCTCTGATCTATATCAACCATTTGTAAACAAGTGATAGGGATTTCTGTTGTTCTTGGGGGGTTGGCAGGCTGTTCAGGATTTGTTTAGATGTCTCTCTATAAAAATTAATTTTATAAAGGCAAATCTTAAAAGAGAGGTTCTAGCTTCTATATTCACTGCCATATATTATGGCAAAGTCAAATGATATAAGAAGGTCAGCTTGGAAAAATAGGAGGAAAAAATGCAATGGCATGAAAGGAGTATATGGCAATCAAAACAAAAAAGAGAGAAAATATAACACAAAGGAATCTTAGAATCATCAACCTATTTTATTTCTTGTATACAAGAACGGTACAATGGTCATATTTTAGCTTCTATTTGTTCACTGCCATCTACTTGCCAAATGGTATACCAAGGACAAAATAGAAAAATCAGTTGAAATAATTGCAGAATATTAACTATCTGGTCGAAGAATGAGACTTAATCTGCAATCCCATACCTGCGTCTCTAGGAATAAGTCACCATGGAACATTGAGGGACATACTTTTGAGGAGACATATAGATGCATTGTTCCCTCTGCCCCCATAATATTCAATAAAAGGTCCCCAATTTATTCCTTATTATTTATTTATTTGAAATATTTGTATGCCGCTCCTCAGCCAAAAAGGCTCCCAGAGCGGCTTACAGATAATCAATTAAGCAAGACATTGAAGGAATATGTTATACTGTTGTCCCTTCTCTGAAGATAATTATCCATTTGTGTCATTATAACATGCTCAAAGATTTTACAGTCCAATCTTGCAAATGTGGGAATTGTTGACTTTTCCATAATTTAGCATAATATATTCCTGCCACTAGTATCACCCCTTTTAATAGTGCTCAGGTGGTGAATGCAGACAGCGATTGAGCCAAGATAGGGCTACTGAGAAAGCAGAGGAAAGTATCAGCATTCTTTGGGGAAACCTCAGTTTTGCAGAAGTACCCAAACATAAAGAAATAAATATAAAACCTGCCTTCCAAAAACAACCCAATGAAAAGAACTGAGGATGTATTGAGGGAGAGAAGAATCCTCTCCTCCTTACAGGGGAAGAAATAATGAGATCCATGCAATTTATGAGCTCCATGCAACTTATAATATCACAGAAGATGGTGTTGTGCCTCCAGTAGGTCAGACAGAGACCAGCCGTGCCGGAGTGTGTTTGGGCTGGGGCCAGGCGAAGTGCAGGCCTGACCCAGCTGGGCAGCCTTACCAATCGGCGCCTGCTCAAAAGGCAGGTCCCAGACACGCTCAGATGCTGGAAGCAATTGTTTGTTACTACAGCTACCGCCAGATGCTCCCGACATTCCCGACCTCAGACTTGTACCTTGGAACCTTGGAACGACCTTGACCACGACTTTGCCTGATCCCGAACTGGTTTATGTTTGCTGTATTTCGGAATGATATATTTTGGCTTTGACCCTCGGACTGTGATAACAACTACGGCTTATCTTGGAACTGGAGGGGTTTATGACAGATGGTATGATGACTGCCTGGCAGAAAGCCTGAACCATGCGGCAACTTTCCATTGCAGCTACCATCACACATAACACAATTTCCTGATAGTGTCTTGGCGTGATCTTAAAATAGTTCTACAGTTGAAGGATGTCTATGGGGACTGGGGAACATACTGCCATGATGACAAATCCCATCCACTGGACTGGGAAAGAGCAAATGCCTCAGCAGTGGGCAAAGGCTCTAATGTGGAAAGGGCCCTGTTAAAATTACTGAACACATTAATTTTTTGAGTCATTTGATCAGCCTTCCAAAATAGACATACTTGACAGGAAACTAGACTAGCAGGGCATGCCCCAAAGTATTAGCTGCCTTAATTCTTTTTTCCCCCTACTAGTTGATCTCTGGTGTTGAGATTGGGCTGCAATACAATAATGTAGCACTTGGGAAGAAAGATGCAACCCAGGAGTCCAGCCCCAGAGACCAAAATGGAGAAGACCTCCACAGCCACCATGGACTTCCCCTTGGTACTCAGGTAGGTAGGCACAAAGGAGACCCAAACACTGCAAAACACCAGCATGCTGAAGGTGATAAACTTGGCTTCATTAAAGCTGTCTGGCAATTTCCTCGCTAGAAAAGCCACCATGAAACTGGTGAGAGCGAGGAAACCCATGTAAGCCAGGACAGTGTAAAACATGGTGACAGAGCCTTCATTACATTTCACTATGATCTCTCCAGCCAGCGAATAGAAGTCCAAGTCTGGAAACGGGGGAGAGGTCACCAGCCAGAAAGCACAGATAACAACTTGTATGAGGGCACAGGCCAGGACAATGGAGCTTGTCAGTTGCCATCCCAAAAGTTTTCTAGCCATATTTCCTGGCTTGGTGGCCATGAAGGCCAGAACTACCATGACAGTTTTGGCCAGAATGGAAGAAATGGCTACAGAGAAGATGATGCTGAAAGCAGTTTGTCGCAGAAGGCAGGTGGGCTTTCTGGGTTGACCGAGGAACAGGAAGGAGCAGAGGAAGCAGAGCAGGAGGGAGATGAGGAGGACGTAGGTGAGGTCTCGGTTGTTGGCTTTGACGATTGGCGTGTCACAGTGTTTAATGAAGGTTGCCAGCACTAGAAATGTGACTAGAGAGAGGAAAAGAGCCAGAGAAGCTAAAACGAATCCCAGTGTCTCTTGATAGGAAAGGAAGTGGATCTTCTTGGAGATACACCGGTCCTGGTTCCTGTTCGGGTGTTGATCTTTTTGGCATGGGGCACAGTGACCTGCATCTGGAATGAGCAACAACTATTGAAGTATCTGAAACATGACCAAGACGTACTATCTGTGGGGGCCATTTCAGCCCTGAAAGGAGATGAAAATATCCATTATTTAGCTTGTCATACACCTAAGAGTATAACAGTCATTTGATTGCTCTCTGTTTAGACTTTGGCAACTAATTTAATACGACTGCAGTTGGAACAGGCACAAAGTGCTTTCTTCCTTTTCCCCCCACTCTTTTTTTTACATTTCTACCAGCTGTGCCAGAGATATGTTCAACATTCCACAAGGAGGAAAAGACAATTTCTGTTACCAGGTGTGAAAACTCTGTGTTTGTAAGAAATGATGAACCATGATTTGTAACCTGGAGCTCTTTCTGAAGAAGCAGATAAGTGAAGAGATTACTATCTGTCCATTTCTTCAGATTATCGACTGTCCTGTGGAAGAGATATGTTGGTGCAGAGGCTGGAGAACAGGTTGCAGAAATCATGATACAAACAAGAGCAATTTCTTTTGGTATGATCCAGTTGTTTCTAGTATGGCCAGCCACCTGCCCTGATCAGCGTTCTGCCCAAACAGCTTCAGGTCTGAGGCCAAAATGACAGAAGTTGGAAACATGCTCTGTAGAATGTGCTGAATAAGAGTCGTTACTTTGTTAGAAGTCGTCTTCAGTAAATTGTGAGTACTTGGCAAATCAGTAAACCACAGAGGTATGCAAACAAAAATGATACTAACATAAAAAATATATTCCGTGGGGAAATGGTGGACTCTACTCCTTGTCTATGATCCTCCTCTTGTCCCCACTCCACTCTTACCCCTCTACGTTCTGCACTTTGATTTGGATCTCAAAGTTTGAGCTACCTGCCCGGTAAGAAATTGTCCCTTCTGGACAACGATCACATCTGTAGCAGCAAACCGGCTTCCCCTCTGGAACTTTTCTCCGATACCCTGGAGAGCAGCTCTCCACACACCTGGCAACGGGCATCTTCTAAAAGGGAAAAGACGAACAATGGAAGATTTCCTTCTGAGAGAAATTGCACTAAACTGATTTACTCAATAGATTCCCCCATTACATGATGGATGAGCAATTTAGGAGGTCCAAAGATATGGATGTCCACAGTTTACTTCGAATGATCAAAAAGAGGCTCAAACGGGAGACAGAAATTGTAATGTTGGAATCTGCTGTGTCAATGATGATGATGTCAATGGGATGCCCCACCCCCCACACATCCCCTCCTCTCCCGTGACATCAGGGAGTCCACCCCAGCCACTCCCCCTCCCATGCAGAAAGAGGTACGGAGCTCAATACCTCTCTCTGCACAGAGAAAGCATCCTTGTCTTGTAAACCCTATCCTAGTCGGTGCCTCCTTCCTGCCATGCTCATGTCCCAATCGTGGCATGAGTCTGATCTAAAATATATTCTGAGGCAGAAACAGGAACATAGGAAGCTGCCTTCTACTGAGTCAGATCCTTGGTACACCTAAAGCAATATTGTCTGCACTGACTGGTGGCTCCTCTTTGGGTTTCAGGCAGGGGCCTTTTCTCAGGCCTACCTGGAGATGCCAGGGACCAAATCTGGGGCATTTGCATGCCCCTCCCTGGATTCAGTCGTCCTTTGGTCTCATCTAGAAAGACAACTTCTGTTCTCAAGGGAGAGAACTGCAACATTCTTTAGTTCTCCCATGACATTCGGGCCTTGTGGCACTATTGTCTTTTTCTTTTCAGGCCCAATGGTGCATTTGTCCAGCAGCCATTTGGGCCCATGGGCATTCATGCCACTTCCACTTGGATTCCCCCTCCCTCATGGGGGAGAGGAAGGGGTCTAGTGGGCAGTCAGGAGTCTTGGTGGGTGCCCCATTGCCAACCCCTTCCCTAGAGCATTCACTTTCACAGGAGCAAAAGATCCATTTGGGAAGAAGATCCAGTTCAGGATATCACATCTCTTGTGGTTTTCAGTGAAGGAGACTTCATCTCCAGCACTGTTAAACTGAATGTTCCTCAAGGAGGCAATAATCTGAAATGGAAGAGAGACTTTGAATATGGGGTAAATGTGAGTGAGTTCTGGTGTCTTCTAAAATACTGTGACTACCATTAAGTTAGGAGACAGGATTTCCACCCCCACATATGTGAATGTTTATTTGGAGGGAGTTTGCTCATTGCTGCAAAGAGACCAAGGTCTGGTGGGTGATCTGTTGCTGACTTCTGCCCTAGAGCTTGTGCCCCACCTCTGTAGCCCATATGATCGCATCAGGGTGAATGGTAAATTCTTGGCCTGGGGGAGCCCTTGAATCCACTCCCCCAACTTTCACAGGATAAAAAGATCCATTTGGGAAGGAGATCCAGTTCAAGATATCATATCTCTTGATATTTTCAGTGAAAGAGACTTCATCTCCAGCACTGTTGTTAAACCGGACGTTTGACAAAGAGGCAAGCATCTGAAATGGAAGACGGACATAGAAAATTGGGGGGGGCGGTACTTGTGAATGAGTTCTCATCTCTTCCGAAATACTGTGACTGCCATTAAGAGGCTAATTTTCTGAATCCTGTTTAAAGATGACTGCTTAATATACATCTTTGGGCACTAAGTGCTCAAATATGCTTGCCCAGTGGTTCAGATTTTTTTTGGCTGGTGTCTACTTCCTACTTCACAGCCTCATATATTTAGTGGGCGCTGGAGAAAGTTTGCTCATAGCAACAAAGAGACCAACAACATCTGGGGGCCTTCCGCTGGCTGCCATGAGAGAACATATGGCAGGGGGAGCTGCCTGGTGTTTGCTTCTCAGATTTGAGCGGGGAAATACTGCTTTATAGACTAGAATTACATGTTTCGGGTGGGGGCTCACCTGATTCCTCCATTCTTGATATCCCCAGTTGCAAACACATAATTGTTACAGAGGCACTGTAAGTCTCCACTAATCTTCACTCACTTACTAATGCTTTCTACCGGAAATGACAGCCATGGATGAACCTAAAGGGGAATGTCTTTCTTGGAATCTTTAGAATGGACTAACAGCACTTCTCCCAGAGTCACCTTTTGCTTCCAGGATCAGACCACTGAAAAACCACCAAGGCACCACTTATAAACTTCCCAAATCTGAAGGAGGATGTTACCTGCCAGGGCTGAATATTCAGAAGCCTCTTGCCTTCCCCCGTCATTCCACATTTGGATCCCGATACAGCATGTAATGCATGTGCCACAGAATAAACACCATTGTAGATGTTGTAGCTGCGACTGGACATGCTCATTTCCAACTTGAAGTGTGGAAGGTCCTCCAGTTTCTCCTTTCCAGTACACTTCCTCCATCCTCTTGGAATGGTTTGGCCTGATTTCAGAAACTGACAAAAAAATGCCAATGCCCACCAGCCATGGAGGAAGATGTCTCCTTGAGGTCGGAATGGATCTAAAGACAAGAGAAATGGCTTGAATTCTGCCACATCCCTTGTGTGGATTCTAAAGTGCAAAGCACCATGGATGTTCTTTATATACTGCTTGCCAAAGGAGGATCCTGTTGCAGCCATTTCCCAAAGGAATGTCAGGATCCAAACCTTCCTAAAAGGAGCCTTGGTCCTTTTTTGATGATTACTCAACAACAGTACTAATTGTCCTATAAGACTGGAATCCCCAAAGACAATCATCACTTGAGGCTCAAGCCAAGAACTCAGAATAGATCCACTTCCTACTTGAAACTGATTAAGCGGGTCCGTTGGTTTGAACATTTCAGTGACAGCCACACAAATGTCATTCTGCTTGAGCATTGGTGTCAGGGTCTGGATGAAATTTTCACCACTGTCACTCTCAGGAGCAACCAGCCCAATCCACTTCCAGTGGAAATGCAGGAGCAGCTGGACTATGCCCACAAACTGAGGAATTTCATTGGGATCAATCCGGAAGAAGGAAGGAAATACCCTTTTCTCTCCTTGAACAAGATCAAACAAGCTGTAACCGAGCTGAAGGAAGGAATTTCCTGTTAGTCTGTTGCTGCATTGTTGCAAAATAACACATTTTTATGGCATCAGCATCCATGAACTGCCAACTGCAGCAGATGCATGAAGTACTATCCAGAAAGAAGACGACCATTGAGAAATGGATATCGAAATAAACAATGAAGCTCTATGATGTATTTAATGTCCCCCACCCCTCACCCCTAGTGTGGATCCCACTGCAAAAGTCAGGGCTGTCATGAGGTAACCCTGACACCATTTCTAAGCATGCAAGAAATACACCTTCATGTTCAAATTCAAGGAATGTGCCTCTTTGTGCCCCGGTGCCACCAAAGTTATTGCATGGAAGGTGAGCCAAATTCAGTAAGCCCTCTGCTCCTGACATCCAGAATTGAGACAACACTCCCACTGCATGGGGGAAACTGTTTTCAGAGTTTGGCCTGTCCATCATAGTGTTCCAGAGCTCTGCAGGACACCTGCATCTATCCCCACACGAATCTCCTCACCTGTGGGGTCTTGTAGATGCCCATTAAGGATGCAATCTCCCTTGAGGATTTGGAGTCGAGACCCCCAATGACGGAGAGCAGTTTATCCTTCCTGTCACATTTATAATTGGGAAAGATTCTCCCCCGAGTGGAAAGCAGAGAGAGGCTGTTCACATGGATCACCCTGACAATGTCCATGTGCTCATAGATGCGGAAGCCAAGCGTTGTGTTGGGAAGCAGAGTTGGAATTTTGTTGAGCTCAGTGATGGCAAATACCAAGGCCAGGATGTGCTGGTAGTTATTGATTATCGTCCTGGAAAGATAAGACAGACATTAGGAGGTGGGTGGAGATCCCAATAGAACTGGTGAGGAGGGTTAAAATGTCCACCTGGTTCAACCCCCTTTGAACAAAGAAAACCTTCTAGACCAAAGACACCTCCATGACGGATTCCCAGAGAAATTCAGATTGTTCTATTGACACATCGAGATGCAGAGTTTTTCAAGATGCATTTCACAGGAACATCTGAAGAGCTCTGATAGATCAGAGATCTATTTCAGCACATTTATAATGCATTTATTTATTGTCCAGTTTCATTATTTATGTTCCACTTTCCAGGATGCAAATCCTTCCAAGCCGGTTCATGGGTAAATCCAAAATGCAATAATAAAATCAAAATTAGTCAATATTTTTTTTTTTAAAGTAGAAGTTTGCCAGGATCCTTTCCACAGGGCAGATCTATAAGACTGAACAATGGCTAGTCACCCATGATTGAACCAGGGTCCTTTATGCATTTGACAAAGAAGAATATACTAAGAAGAACATCAGAAGAGCCCTGCTGGATACGGTCAAGATTTCTCCACCTAGGTCTGCATCCTGTTTCTGAATGTGCTCAGCCAAGATGCTTTATGTGAGTCCCACAAGAAGGAGATCAAGACAACAGCCCTCCTTTCTTCTTCTCCCCCCATTTAACAACTTCTGTTCAATGGTAGACTACCTCTCATGATGGAATCCCTGTTTAGCTATCATGCGTAATAACTGTAGCAGACCTGTCTTCCAGGAATATCTCTGATGCCTTTTAAAATAAAGATAACCCAGCAGCCAATCAGTGCAGGTAAGATTGACCAAACTGCATGAAAGCTCTGACATGGAATAAAACAGCTTCTGTCTGTCTTAAATCAGCCCTGTATTTAGAACCTTGGGGACTGGAAATTCCCTTTATTTTTACAGGAAGGACCACAGTTCATTGATAGTCAACATCCCATGTACGGTATGTTGATTAATCCTTGGCATATACAGGCAACCCTGGGAGAGAGAGACCCTGTCTAACATCCTGGAGAGCCTCTGCTAGATACTGAGCTAGAGAGGATCAATGGTCTGACACAGTATGAGGCAGCTTCTGGTGTTCCTGTTTAAAGCAGCCCTTTATTCAGAGCCATGAGGACTGGCATCTTGCTTTAGTTTTAGACAAAGGATCAAAGGAGCATGGAAGCCCCCAAGTTCAATTTCCAGCAGAATTTCTGCATAGGTCAGGAAAAGAGAGCCAGTGTTAGAGTGTTGGACTAGGACTCGGAAGACCTAGGTTCTAGTCCCCACTCAGCCATGAAGCTCACTCGGTGACATTGGGCCAGTCACTGACTCTCAGCCTCACCTACCTCACAGGGTTGTTGTGAGGAAAAATGGAGAGGAAAGGAAGGATTATATAAGCCACCTTGGGTTCCTTGCAGGAAAAAGGTGGGATATAAATAAAATAAAATAAAGCCACTGCCATTCGCTACATGCCAGGCTGAACAAGAGGGACCAATTGGTCCGTGTCGAGAGCAGGAAGCTTTCTGGATTGCTCCATCAATTTTCATTTGCTCCCTTTACACAGCAGCTACAGAGGAACTGCTGAGTCTTTTGTGGACCAAAGTAGATATTCTTAACCCATATTTCATCTATGTGAATAGATGCATAATTGTATAAATGGTATGCATTTGCTGCTCTAGTGGAGATAGGAGTTTGCATAGAAATGGAGAAGTGTGTAAGGGTAATCAAGTATTGAGGGTTTTTTTCTTTCTTTTCCCTTTCATTGTCTAAAAGAACTTTTGAGCTGGGGGGAGGCATGGGGTGAAGGACAAAAATATTGCTTTACCCAATGTTCAAAATTGACAAGTCATCAAAGTTTGTGGTTTATTATAGGTAAATGCCCTCTCAGGCTACAGGATAAATGCCCGAATACAGATGGTACCATTGGCAAAAGGCCCCTGTCACTGTGCTGTTTATCACACAAATTTAGAGATGAATGATCTCCTCTGACATATAGTTTAATTACAATTTTTAGTTGCAGAGGCAATATAAAAAAAGGAGTGTCGACATTCTGACTTCAGAATGCATAAATGGATTTAATTCTTCTTTATAGCAAACCCAGAAGAACCGCAAGGTATCTCCCTACACCCCATCAAAGTGGAAGACCAGGCTTATTTATTTATTTATTTATTTATTTATTATTTAATACATTTTTATATCACCCAATAGTTGAAACTCTCTGGGTGGTTTACAACAGTTAAAACCATAAAACACAATACAATATAAATATAAAATTTAAACCACAGATTAAAAACAAACAGCAAAGCTAGCAGCAGCAGCTCAAATTACAAGTGGTTAGGATGTCCCTTCCATCACTGAATGTATTCAATACACAAAAATACCGCCACAGGGGCAAAAGCAAGCACAACAGATCTAGGTGGACTGCCCACAATATGTCATGAGACAGGTGACCCAGGAGACTGAATTTTCATGCCACGAAGGCCACAGGAAAATGCCAACTCAGACGATTCATCTACCTAACTTATTACGTGTGAAGTCGTCTGTGAAAGCTTATTCCTTGCAATAAATACACTACTGACTAACTGTTAAGGACTTCAGCCTTTGATGATCAAAGCCCTTATTTCTGCAGCTTCCAAAACCACACAAATGTTGTGTACGACAGAATCTCATCTGCAAAATGACAGAAACATCCAGTCGTGGGGATGCTTTCAGTGTTTCCCAACCTTGGGTCCTCAGGACAAATCCTATCATGCCCAGCATTTGGCTATGAATATGAGTCTATGAGCACCCTGGGATCCCCCAAATGAAGCATGCACTTTGAATTAAAATGTTCTGAACTCAGGAGTTTTTCTTAACAACCAGAACTGAATGGAGCCCACAGGTCTTTCACACAAAACCCCACTCCTGGTTACCCCCAAGTTTTCGGTATAATTTAGGGCAGGAAAGAGTCATATGTTGCTTGTATTATTACACAAGTGAGAGTCAGAAAAACGTGCTGATCCACTGCAGATCATGCAGAGATCTATGAGTAGATCCAGAATGACCTTCACCACCCCTGTCTTACATGAAGTTGGCTTTGGGCAAGGATGAGGGGACATTCCTTAGTCATTACCAGATGGTCAACATGAAAGCACATTGTCAGTTAGCTCTGCCACTGCTCCTTGCACAAACTCTCAAGAATGAAGTCAGAGAAGAAACCTCAAGTCTCCAACTATCATTAAGAATCGAAGCCAATCCTGACAAGCCGCTGAGACTCGCATATCAAATCAGGTAATTTTGAGCATCAGCAACATCAGTGATACACGTCCCTAGAAGGAGACTTCTAATCTGAAAGCAAAGAAGACAAGCATCTATCCCGTATCCCTCTAGGGGAAACTTACGCTGGAAGAGCAGAGGCCACTCCTGGGGCTAAACTATGAAAGTCTTGTGTCTTTGTGGCGTAGTAACTGCCAAGTGGTAAATTCCCACCCACAATGAGGTCTCCTGGCTTGTAATAGTCTTTTCGCAAGACATACGGTCTGGTCAAGGGGCACGTGGTCCTCGGCATCCTCTGGGTGGCCTGAGGCAGGAGCCAAAACAGTAGCAGTAAAATCATCAGTGTCAAAGAGAGACCTTCCCTTCTAGGTCAGCAACAAACAAAACCTGAAAAAGAACCGACTTTACAGGCACCAGAAAGATAGTGAGAACTTAGCAAGAGATGAACAGACACCCCCCTGCCCCCAGGCCCACATGCAAGGACTCAAGGTGTATTTATATAAAGCATGTTTTCTCCAGGATATCTTCATTATTGACTTGCTGGGTGGAAATCCTTGGGGTATTCCTCAAGAATTATTGTCATTTTGATAATTCCAGGACCAAGAAAGAGCCGCAGCCCCAGAGTGCTCAACTTCCTTTGCACTAGAGGGAGAAAAACAGATCTTCATTACTCTTTGCATCACCTTAGCCCAGTTGGACTTCACTTTAGCTGTCAGTTTATGCCTTTGGCCTGACTGAAGCTGAGCACCTAAATCCAAGATGGAGGAGTTGGTGCTTGTGTGTCAATCTTCACTAGCCCAGATTGATGGCTGGGATTGGGAGGAGTTGGCACCTCACTATATACCAGTGTAGGGGTGGGCAATAAGGCATTGCTGGAAGAAATGACCAGTGTGTCTGCAGTTACAACGTCCTGCAGAGGACGTATTAGGATGGTTCACCCCAGAGGAATGATGGAACCTGAGGGATTCCTGAATGCATTGGGGAGTTTTTGCTTGGCACACCAGGTGTCCCTGCCTAGGCCCTATTCTCAGTGTCATGCCTGAATGTCCTCGCCGGTGTTGTGGAACTCTAATGGCTCTCTGGATTTCAGTGGAGCTTTTGGTTATGAAGCAGTCCGGATAACAGCTAGAGCTCAAGTGGTGCAAGTATTGAACAAATGCGACTGAGTACACGGTGAGAGCATATTATCATGCCTACCCTGTGGCAGTGGTACAAAGTGAAGAAGGCCTACTTTTTGGCCACCATTTCACCTTCAAGTCAATGGATTTGACTTTAGTTGTCAGGGACCGCCCTTGGACCTGTCTGAAGCTGAGCACCTACACCCAATAATTAGGGGTGGGCGATCTGCCCACCACCCAACTCGACGGACGCTTGGTGAGTGCTGCTGCCGTGCCTGCTGAGCTGGGCTGGACTTCCAGGTCCCCTCTGGAGTGCTTTTACATAGAAAATGGTGTAAGATATGTTAAAAGCGGCTGCAATTGGTGTAACTTGCACAGATCGTGGCTGTTTTTAATGTGTCTTATGCCATTTTCTATGTAAAAAAATGTAGCACCGGGAACCCGGAAGTGGCTTCCCCAGCTTGGCTCGGGAGAATGCGAGTCGAGCCAGGGAAGCAGGTAGGTTGAGCAGAGCTCAGGGGGTTGAGCCTGGTGAGTTCGCCAGACTTCCACCCACCAATCAAACTCCACACACATCCCTACAATATTTATATCTCAGGAGTGAAGGCAGCATGGACCTTCCCCTTCCAGCCCCAGGGAGATGTTCTGGTTGAGTGCTAGAACTGTCCCAGATGACCCACCTCTACACCGTCATGAACACCTGGCATTCAGCCTTCTTGGTCATCCCTCAAGCTACAGAGAGCATTAGTGGTGCATTTCATACCTGAATGCCCCCCACTGAATCTTCTCAATTCTCCGCACCACGGCCCCCCGATCCTCGATTTCTCTGTGGTGCGGAGGGGCTCTCCGGCCACTTTCTGCGCCGCTCGGGCAGCCGCGCCACTCGTGTGGGCTCCCGTCACATCACATCACTGATGCGGCTGAACCCTGTAGCTGCGGTTTTGGTGTAGAAACCAGGGCAACAGGGCTTAAAATGGCTTGTTTTAAGCCCCGCTGCCCTGGTTTCTACGCCAATACCGCAGCAACAAGGTTCAGACGCGTTGGCGCAGGGCCCATTACATCACAGCTGGAAATGACACGATGGAGTCCGCGCAAGCGGCACAGTGAGGGCCGAGAAGCAGCGGACCGAGCGCCATGGCAGGTAAGTCCGTGAGGCACCCCGATTATCGGGGGGCTATGAGTGGGCCGATATCGGCCCATTCAAGCCCCCCAATATTCAGGGTAACATCCCTAGAGAGCATTTTCTTTATCAGGCTTCACCAACCTGGTGCCCACCAGATGTTTTGGATTGGAATTCCCATGATTCCTAAACATTATGACCATTATCTATAGTAACTGGGAATGATGGGACTTGTAGTCCAACACATCTGGACGACATCAGGTCAGAGAAGGCTGGTCTATTATGCCAGTTACAGTTAAATTACTCCATAAACCCTACCTGGTGCTGCTGGGGATTGAACCTGGGAGCAAAATGTGTGCTTCACCACTGAACGATGTCCCTTCCCTGTCCACCTATCTCAGCTCCTCCATCCTCCCCTCTAATGAGACAAGAGTTTTGGATCTCACTAAATCTGGAGAATAGTGTGTGTGTTCTGGGAGACCATGTAGACCACTCAAGTATCCTGGAGGGCCACGTTGGGCCACCATCACTCCCTCCCCCATCCCTTTCTTCCACACTGAAGTCACAGACCAATCTGTCAGGCTTTGGCACCATCTCAGTTGGACCTCTTCATTTCTCATGGAAGGCTCGACCATCCCTGATCATCATGTATCTTGCCTCTCTTCTGAGACAGGGCCCAGCACTTTCTGGGGTAGCATCCATAGCTGCATCCCTGGACACATTTGGCATCTAAAACTCAATCAATGTCCATTGTCCAGCCTGCTTCATACCCAAAGGCTTCCTGAAATCCAAGGAGCCACCTGAGTTCCACAGAGCCAGAGAAGATGCTTAGGTAAGAGAGTGCGACTTGGGCCTCAGCAGGGACACCTTCCCTTCCCTGCCAGCTGGAAACTCCCCAAACAGGGAGGGATCCCTCAGAAGACATTGGTCTCTGGTGGTGGACCATGCTAACACATCCTCTGCCCTGCAGGATGTTATAACTGCAGGCAGACCAGTCATTTCGTCCAGCAATGCCTTCTTGCCCAGCCCTGCACTGCTAGAACCAGGGGCCAACAACTCCTTTCCCCATCCATCCCTCTGGGCTAATGAACTTTGGCACAAGCCTGGACTCCATCTTGGATTTAGATGCCAAAATGTACACAGGCCAAAGGTCAGAACCTGACAACAAAAGAAAAGTCCAGCTGGCCCGCAGAGGAGGAAAGAGTGATGCAAACCTATTTTTCTCCATCCAAAGTGCAATGGGAGCCCAGCGTTCTGGGGTTGTGGCTATTTTGCTACCCTAGAATTATCAGAATGACAGTAATTCTTGAGGAATCCCCCATGGATTTCCATCGACTAGGTGACTAACAAAGAAATCCAGGAGGAAACCTGCTTATTACAAATATGCCCTCCGTGTGGGGCTGGGTGGTCTCATCACTTGGCATCTGCTCATTTCAGGCTGAGATCTAATTCTCCTGATGAGGCTTGCCGAGTCGACTCTTGTTCAGTCTCTGTTTCTTTGCTGACCTGGAAGGGAACGTCTCTCTGTGCCACTTATGATTTCACTGCTTCTAATATTTTGGCTCCTGCCTTGTGCAATGAAGAGGATGCAGAGGGAAAAGTGCCTCTTCAACGGGCCTTCTGACCTCAAAGAGTATTACAGGGCGGGAGACCTCATTGTCGGTGGTATTTTGCCACTGGGCAGTTACACTTACATGAGCACAGAAGACTTTCATCATTTAGGCACGAGAACGTACTCCTCTCTTCCATAGTAAGTTTCCAGAAGAGGGATCTGGGAGAGGTGCTTGCCAGCTTTGCTTTCGGATTAGAGGGCTCCTTTGAGGGATAGTCATCAATGATGCTGCTGAAGTTCAAAATGTCCTAGTTGGTTAATTCAGCCTCAGCAGCTTTCAGTCTCATTCCACAGAGATACGTGAGAGATGCTGCTGAGGTTCAAAATGTTCTGATTCAATATATGAATCTCAGAAGTTTGTCTTTCTTTGGCTTCTACCTGTACTGAAACTCGGAGTCTTGAGGGTTCCTCTTTGTCTTTGTTCTGAGGGGTTTTGTGCAAGGAGCAGAGGCAGAGCTAACCGGTAATTTGGTTTCATGTTCACAATCTGGTAATGCCTAGGAAATGTTCCCCCATCTCTGCCCCAAGCAGACTTCTTCTAAGACAGGGGTGGGGAAGGTAGGTCTAGATCTACTAGTAGATCTCTGGGTGATCTTCAGTGGATCAGCAAGCCTTTCTGGCTCCCAGTTGTGAACTAGTAGCAGTAACAACGGACTCACCCCCGCCCTAAATTATATGCCTGACATGAAGAAAACCTGGGGGTAAACAGGAGTGGGGGTTAATGTCCAAGGCCTGTGGGCTCCAACCATTTCTGGTACATAAAGCAACCTGAGCCCAGGATCCTTTAATCTGAAATGTCTGTCTTCAATTCAAAGCACAAGCAAAGGCAGCTTGCAATAATTTGTGTCTCTTTGTGTCAATAGCACTATCTCAATTTGTATGTGGATCTTTCATGTAGATGTCTCAGGCCTGGACGTTTTTGTCTTGGTTCAAAGATGGTCAAATCAGGTGGAGATTTTAACCCTCTGCCTCATCCATTCCGCTGGGATCCTTACCCAACTCCAATGTCATTCTCATCATTGCAGCACAGTAATGAGGGACCACCAGCACTTCCTGGCCTTGGTGTTCACCATCACTGAGATCAACAAGGATCCGACTCTCCTTCCCAACACAACGCTCGGCTTCCGCATCTATGAGGACAGGGACAGTGTCAGAGTGATGCATGAGATCAGCATCTCTCTGCTTTCCACTCGGGGGCGAACGTTTCCCAATTATAAGTGTGACAGGCAGGATAAACTGCTTTCTGTTATTGGAGGTCTCGACTCCCAATCTTCAAAGGAGATTGCATTGTTAATGGGCACCTTCAAGATCCCACAGGTAAGGGGATCCATGCAGAGATAGATTTGGGGCACCTTCAGAGCTCAGGATCACTAAGATGCAAAGGCCAGTCTCTGAAAACAAATTTGCCCATGAAGTGGGTGTGTTGCCTCAATTATGAATGGCAGGAGTAGGGAGCCTTCTGACATTGGCTAACCAGCTGTGTGATAAACTTCTTGCAGCCAGGAACAACAGGTGGCTATTGCATGACTGATCCCAGCCAGCAATCGGTCTCATAGGTAAGAAAGGTTTTTGGGTAGGGAGAAATAACTGGGAACCTTGCAGCCGCTTTTAAGTCAAACAAGCAGAAAAAGGTGCCTCAAGACTCCTTGTTATTCTTGCTGCAATCAAGGAACGTAATTAAATTCTGAGGATTTCAGTGAAGCCCCCCCAAACAACATAGCATTTGTCCTTCTTTTATACATTGGGCTATCTGTGGGTACTCCTCCTGATAAGCTGATGCTACCTACAGCTGGATCACAGGCAATGTTCCTATGTACACCAGTTGTTGGGGAGCACAGCCGGGGGGATGCCACTGCACTCCTGTCCTCCTTGTGGTTTCCTCCGCAGGCAGGGTGCTGTATACTGTGTGCACAGAATGCCAGACTAGATGGACCCTTGGTCTGATCCAGCAGGGCTCTTTTTCTGTTCTATTTCCATATAAAATACACCATGCTTCAGCCACGGGCTTTGGGATTGAAACAGAATGAGTTTGGAGCGTAGTCGCTCCACTGCAAGTGGGGACAATTTAGTGGTGTGTAATTAAGCCCCAGTAACATTGTGTCACATTTCCGTTTTGTGTGCCCTGTGCATTTCCACAGAGAATGCAACCGGTTTGACCAAACTATTGCATTTGGGGAGGGGTGCCAAATCCAGAAAGCCCCGCAAATGCAGACAAAGAATCACATTTCATGAATATAGATGCAGGGGCATATCCTTTGCAAAGGTTAGAAATTGTGTAAGGGTTATCTCAATGGCAGCCCTGAGGTTTGTGGTGATGAGCACATTAAGGGTTAAAGCCATAAAGCCATCAAAGAGCTTCACTTTATACATATATATCCATTTTTAAAATTGATGTCTTCCTTCTGGCTAGCACCGCATTCATCTGAAGTCAGCTGTAGTAGTCCATGGAAGCTGATGCCATAAAAATGTGTCAATCTTTAAAACACCACAAAATTATGCTGCACCAAACTAATACGAAATTCCTTCCTTCAGCTTGGTTATGGCATGTTTGGCCATGTACAGGGAGGGAGAAGTGTATTTCCTTCCTTCTACCGCATTGATCCCAATGAAATTCCTCAGTATGTTGGCCTAGTCCGGCTGCTCTTGCATTTCCAGTGGAACTGGATTGGGCTGATTGCTCTCAGTGATTATCGTGGTGAGAATTTCATCGAGACACTGACACCAATGCTCAAGCAGAAGGACATCTGTGTGGCCTTCACCAAAATGTTCCCGTCAACCAACCTGCTCTTTCTACATCAAGAAATCAGTGGCTCTATAACTAGTTGGCTTGGGGCCCAAGTGATAATTGTCTTTGGGGACACTAGTCTTATAGACCAGTTAGCACGGTTGATCAGTGTATATGAAAATGAGACCTTATTTAGGAAGGTTTGGATCCTGACATCCCATTTGGAATTTGCTGTGATGGAATCTGACTTGGGTCGGCAAAGTCTAAAAAACTTCCATGGTGCTTTGCTCCTCAGAATCCACAGAGCGGATGTGCCTGAATTCAATCATTTTATCTCGGCTTTTCATCCATTCCAACCACAAGGAGACATCTTTCTCCATGAATTGTGGAGAATGGCATTTAATCTCAAGCATCTGAAATCAGGCCAAACCTCTCCATGTGGTGGAAGAAACTGTACTGGGGAGGAGAAGATGGAGGACCTTCCAGCCAGCATGTTTGAAATGAGCATGACCAGCCGCAGCTACAACATCTATAATGCTGTCCATTCCGTGGCACATGCGTTGCATGCCATGTCCTCATCTGGCTCCCAACATGGAATGAGAGGGGAAGGCAAGAACCTCCTGAATATTCAGCCGTGGCAGGTAATGTCCTCCTTCAGTTTAGCTAATCTTAAACCAATGGTCTTCCTTGATTTTTAAATGTCTGATCCAGGAGGCAAATGGTGAACTTGGCAGAACGGCAATGCATCCCTTCTAAAGCCCAAAGAAAGACATTCAGCATGGATATACTTCTATAGTTATCATATCCCTCACAGAGCATTGATTAACGAGAAGAGACTTACAATGTGCCTGCAATGATTATGTATTTACAAGTGTGGATATTGAGGAGAGAGGAATCAGGGTAGCCTCTGTCCCAAATACGTCGTTTTAGTCTGCAAAGCAGTATGGGTCCCCCTCCAATCCTCAGAAGCAAACAGCAGGCAGCTCCCCCTACCCCATGTTCCTTCTCGACAGCAAGCTGAAGACCCCCAGATGCTGGTCTCCTTGCTGCTGTGAGCAAACTCCCTCCAGCTCCCACTCCAAGATATGAGGGAGGGTGTGGTATAGCAGGTAGCAAGCAGACACCAGCCAACAATAGTCAAACCACTGGCCACACATCTTAGAGCGGTTGGTGTCCAATGAAGATGCATCTTAAGCACAGTCATGCCTTAGATTGAGAGCATAATTCGTTCCGGAAACGTGCTTGTAATACAAAACACTCTTATATCAAAACGAAATCCCCCCAAAAAAATTTGTACAGAGATTTTTAATTTAAGCCGTACTACAGTACTTGTATTGCAAGACGTCGCTTGTATATCAAGTTAAAAAATAAATAAATAAATATTTAAAAAATTGCTTATCTTGTAAAACGCTCTCAAACCAAGTTACTTGCAATCCAAGGTATTACTGTATTTGTATCCTGCTCCTTGGCCAAAAAGGCTCCCGGAGCTGCCAACAGATAATCAATTATTCCAGACAGTCCCTGCCTGCAGGCTTACAATCTAAAAAGATACAATAAAGTGCAGGAGAAAAAAAGCAGTCTCCTAAAATGATGGCATTTACATTATGTTAGAAGGTGCCAGAACTCACTCACAATCGCCCTTTTCCTACATTTCTGTTCCATTTCAGATTCTTGCCTCTTTGAGGAACATCCGGTTTAACAACAGTGCGGGAGATGAAGTCTCTTTTGCTGACAATGGAAAGAGATATGATATCCTGAACTGGGTCAGCTTCCGAAATGGTTCTTCCGCTCCCGTGAAAGTTGGAGGAGTGGATTCAGGGGCTCCCCCAGGCCAAGACTTCACCATTTACCCTGTTGCCATCGTATGGGCTACCGAGGTGGGACTGAACTGGACATTCTGAGGCCAGTGGAGAACTAAAGGAAGTTGCATTTCTCTCTCCACTGTCAACAAAAGTTGTCTTTCTTGATTGAGCCAAAGGCCAATTGAGTTCAGGGAGGGGCTGCTGTCCAGTTGTAAAGAACCAGATTTGCATGCCAGTGTCCCAGACTTGTTTCCCAACATCTCCAGTTTGGGCTGGCAAAAGGCCCCTGCCTGTGAAACCCTGGAGAGATGTTGCTGTCAGTGCAGATAATACTGGGCTGGGTGGACCAAGGATCTGACTCAGTAGAAGGCAGCCTCCAAAATGCCTGTTTCTGCCTCAGAATATATTCTTGATCAGCCTCACGCCTCAGTTGGGACATGCGCTCCGTGGGAAGGAGGATCCCAACTCAGAGGGAGTTGCAGGACCAGGGAGCTTTGTCCGTGTGGAGAGACTGATGGAGCTCTGTGCCCTCTCTACATGGAAAGGGGGTGGGTGCAAGGGACCCCTGATGTCATGGGAGTGGGAGGGGAGTGTGTGTGGGGGGGAGTCTTGAAGCTGAAATTGCGGTTCTGGCTTTGCCCCAGTGGGTGAGAGAGTGTAATGGAACTATCCTGAGGCTAGTTACAAGTTCTATATATTTTGAACATATATTTGAAATCTTCAGCAGGAAACAGTGACATTCCCTTCAATTTGTGAAGAAAGAAGGAATGCCATACAGGAAATATTAAGGTATGAATGATTTACGGAGAACAGCAAATGCAAAAGAACATCACATACAGAAGTAGAATGCGACACAGGGAATGATAACGAGAGAATGCATTTGTACCCATAAACCTCAAAGCCGCGTGACTCTTCCATGCAAGGAGTACAACATCCAAATTCAACCATAGTGCACTCTTGCTGAGGCCTATTT